>ML779762.1:735618-756731 GCA_009831015.1 Picea engelmannii | reverse complement strand
TGATCAAAGTTTTTGTCAAACCGAGCAAAAAGTCAAATTCAAGGTGACACATGTCACCACTAGAAGGGTGACACATGGCACCACCATACATACCGTATGATGCTGACGTGGAAACACCACAGAGCACCACGTGGCACATCATATAGCTGATTGGGTAGGTGACAAGGTAATAGTACAACACAAGTGGACAAGTCAGAAACCAACAAGTGTCCTATCCATACAACTCAGGATGACGTCAACAGGGTGATGCGACAGTAGGACAATGTGCCACGTGTCACCCAGAATTGGATGAATCAACATCTAGTTGGACCTCTCTGAAATTTCCATGTGTCATCTGTACTGATGATGTGGTAGGTCGTATGGTCCATGTGGCACCACTGGAAGGGTGACACATGGCCTACCATATAGTCTAAGTGGTGGAAAGGTTAGCACTGACATGGTAGGGGCCATGCAACAACACCCAATGATAGGCTACCACTTGGGTCAATTAAATGGCACCACATGGCACCTTTGAGAAGCCAAATTGGACTAAGGTATAAAAATGGTTATGGGATTGATGGTTTTTAAACCCTCGAACTCCCATGGAATCCGAAATGTTCCAAAGCATATGCCAATGACTCAATATACCTATGCTAACCACTATGCCATATTTAGTGTTTATTATAAAAAACACTTATATAAATATTTAAGCCTAGATTAATGCGATCAGGTATATAGCATGAATTTTGGGCCATAGTTAGGCCTACCCAGGCCTATATATATGAGCATGGATCCTGAGGTCGACACAGATCCTGAGACATAGGTATGAGGGTACAATACAGAGTGCATGGATCCTAATGCATGCTTATACTCATTTTTCTTGTTTTCTCGAGACGAGCATGATTGTTGGCCCTTGGTTATGGAAGGAAGTGAAGAACAAGGAAGGAAAGATAAAAAGAGAGCTTCGCGGGATACACAGTGTTTGTCATTGGGTCGAAGTAAGCAAAAGAGAAGAAAATATGGATCAAGGATGACTCCGAAAGTGGAAAAATCCACCGTTGAATGCTTTGGAGCACCGCGCGTGAAGGAAGGAAAGACAGGTTGGTGAAGCCCGAAAAAAGAGGGTCAAGTTAACCTAGGGTTTTAGACACCTAGGGTTTTGGCACCTAGGTTTTGGCCTAAGGCTATTGGTGAGGTATTGCAATGTATAAATAAAGGTCAAGAGGACCTGGGTCGGGTTGGTCATTGAGTATTGGTATGCTATTGTGCTGATCTAGTTCTAGTGTTGTGAGAGAGAAGTGTTGAGAGAGAGAGCCTTATGGTATTGTAAGATATTCAGTTGTGTGTGAATATCAAGTCCTATAGTTGGGTGCATAGGAAAGGGGAGAGGAAGAGAGAGGAGAAAGAATATATGCTAACCAAGAGCGCAGACGAGAACTGTATGCTGTATCTTAATAAATTTTAAGCACAATTCTGTGGACGTATCCCTAGAGAGAGGGTGAACCACACATATTTTGTGTTGTGTGTGTGATTGATATCTGGATCTATTCCATTGTTATGCTGTTATTTTCTTTGTTGTGTTAGATCTAGTTTATATCTACGCAAAGTAGATCTAGCTGATAAGAAATATATGAATACTGTGATCGCTGTTATACCAGATCCACTTGATATTCCCCTGGTTGTAGACATCCATGTCCTGCAACCCCCTCATAGCTTCTTCGGGTGAGACTGCATCTGCTTCGCAGGTGCTACCAAAAGAGCCAATAGCTAGGGCTTTGTTGCTGCGCTCTTAGAGTGAACCTTGGATCTGCCCCCTATGTGCCAACAGATGGTTCCATTACCGGGACATGAATCTTCATGAGGGAATGTCAAGGTGGTTCCCATCGAAGAAAGATATTCAAAAGTGAATAGAGGATCAAGAAAGGGACTTCACTGAAGCCCATAACAAGAACCCTAAGCTGAGTACTGAAGATTGGCTACAAAGATACATCTTCACCGACATTCACGAGATCTTCTTTGGAGGAATCCATTAGGAGCTACATGAGTGGTTGGCTAGGTTAGATGACACACAGTTCAAGATCATATCTAGACCTCCTATGGTTTGGACACCAGCGCTGATCCAGAAGGTCAAGAGAGTTGACAACGCTGTATCCAGAGCTGTAGATCATTGGTTCGATAATATCATTGGAGGGTATATCACCGAATTTTCTATTGACAGAGTAGAATCGTACAGCCAAGCTGAGAGATATTTTTTCAAGAGACACCGAGGGAAATTTTTGCATTTTCTGAAGTTAAGAATCAAAATGCTCTTGCATGAAAACCACATATTAAAGATATAATAGACTGGCTAGATCTGAAAAGGCTAATGTTCAAAAATTCAGACAGTGACAATGACATAGAAGCTGGACATACGCGCAGTGGAATATTATTTAGAGGGGTTCACCTTGAGAACCTGTTTAAGCAAAACTATGGGGAAGAAGGTTTCTACAGTAGAGAAGAGGTAGATCTGACAGACGAAGAGCATTCAGAACCCCCTAGGGAAGAAGAATAAGAAGTAGTTGAAGAACTTCGTGGAAATGAGCCAGAAACCTCAGGAACTACGTAGGCTACTGAAGTAAGTAATATCAATCCTCCCGTTGTTTTAGAAATGCTAAGTCATCAGAGTATTCCGAATCACCAGAGTTCATAGAGTACTATTACTAGCAGTTCAACATCTACTCAGACAGGAAACCTAGGAAAATCTATGGTAGATGAGATGAGGCTCCCTATCTTTAAAGGAGATGGATATGAAGATCCTGATCAACACTGGTTCTTTTGCGAGGCCGTATGGAACATTAAAAATATTACTGATGAAGCTGTTAAAAGAAACCAGTTTATCACTACACTGAGGGATCGCGCATTGAGTTGGTACATGAAGCTTGTCCAAGGACTTGCGCAACCTAAACCACTAAATGAGATCAAGAACGCACTGATTGCAGAGTTTAAGAAACCTAAGTCGGAATCACAGTGTATTAATGAGCTAAAGGAGATCAAATAGAAGGTAGCTGAACCTAGTTGGGAGTTCAATCAGAGATTCAAGACCTTAACATGTCGATTAAATTTTCAGATCCCTAATGAACATAACAAAGAATGGTTCATCGCGGCGCTGTTACCACATATCAGAGTTCCCCTAATGCAAAAAAATATTTCTTTGCAGGCATAAGCTTTGGATATCGCCATGAAGCTTGAATCAACACCTATGGGAGAATCTAGCTCAGACATGAGTCAGATCTTGAGCCAACTGACTATTTTGTCTCTACAGGTTGAGGATATGAAGAGGGACAAGGGGAAGGACAAAAGAGAAGATATCTGGTGTGTAAGATGCATATCCGAAGGTCATGATAAAGAACACAACCCCCTATTTCATGAATATTTTTCCTCAGGAGCGTCGAGCCCCTTGAATCAAGTTAATATGCCCTGGTGCAAAGTATGTAGAAACCGACATCGACCTGGTGAGTTCTACTATATGCAAAAGTATGTTCAGACACCCACAAACCTGTATTGCACATTCTGTAAATCAGTAGGGCATAATGATCGAGATTGTAGAGCTTACGATCTCATGCATGAAAGATCGAGGGACATATACAAGATTCAAGGTGAAGTACAACAAGAAGGAAACACCCTGCAGTACAACTCTCTAGGGAGGGGAAACTTCAATCCTCACGGTGGATACAAAGCATGAGGACAAGGAGGAGGTATGGGTTGAGGCCGAGGGAAAATAATTTGTTACAACTGCACGTAGCCAGGACATTTAGCGAGGGACTGCTAGAACCCTTGCACAACCTGCAGTTATTGCAACTCCTTCGAGCACATCATTGAGGACTGCCTTATGTTGTTGGCTAAGCTTCAAGAAAGATGAGGAGCTCAGCAGAACCCACAAGTACAACTGATATATGATGAACCTTGTGGAGTAGACCCTAGAGTCGCTGTTATTACTCAAGGAGGCGCTGCTACAGGAGAGAATACAATGACCCAGGAAAAGATCACAAAAAACTTAGGTATCAAGAAAGTTGCGGAGAAAACTCAAACTTTTGATGCGAAGAAAGAAAGGAAAATATTTGAAGAGGCTAGGCAAGAATTCAAACCATATCAAGGGTCTTCTTAAAAAACAAAACCAGAAATCAAAGAATATGGAATGCCTCATGCATTTGATCAGCCTGCTTCGCCCAAAGAGGGAAAAGAGGTAAGTAAACTTGTTAGCTTCTTATATATGTTTATAGAATTGCTTAAAGATGGGAAAGCTATACAAGAACTACAAAACCTGGTTAAACAATATGAGTTAGGAAAGATAGATCCCTTACTGAATAGGGTAGTACACCAGATTGGTAAGAAGAGAAGGACAAATAAAGAATTACACTTGAATGCTTAGATAGGAGAGTATGATATAGACTATGTGGTCCTCGACTTAGGGTCGGAGGTCAATGTCATGACCAAGCAAAACTAGGCACTAATGGGAAAACCGAAGATGATCTATTCCCCTATTAGACTTTGCATGGCCAATCAATAAGCTGTCATCCCATTTGGATGATTGGAGCATGTCCCTGTGGACATCGATGGAGTTAGAACCTTTGCAGATTTTGAGGTAATTGAAATTGTTGATGACAACTACCCTTACCCTGCATTATTAGGAATTGATTGGGCCTTCAAGAATTCCACTGTTGTTGATTTAAATAAGAGGCGTATGACATTTGAAAGAGATGGCCTTAGGGTCATTGCACCCTTGGATCTATATGAGGGTCCCCAATACGCAGAGCCTATCAGAGAAGAAAACCACATGTACGAACTGGAAAACATCTACAAACTAACAACCAGACAACAAGATTATATCAATCCTACAGTCAATGGGAATCTGAGTTGGCGAAGTGACAATGCATGTTCATCAGACTCATAAGAAGTGTTGGAGAACTGGAAGAACCAGATGTATGAAGTCTCTACCATAAGATGTGCTAGAATAACCAGAGAGGTTCACTGGATCGGTACAATAGTGAGTAATTTACCCACATTTGATGGGTTGAACCCTTTAGAAAAATTCTTATCAGAGTTTGAGACAAGTGTACCAACACAACAGAGGCTGTTGGCAATGTATGAGGCCATGAAATCCACACCAACAAGATGGTGGGGAACGCACAAAGGGAACATCACAGACTGGACACAATGTCGAACCTTGATGACAACGCGGTTCTCAGCACAAGAAGTAAGTTGTGAAGTGAGGTACACAGGTTGAAGTTGCCCAAAGGACCATGTGAAAAGCTACGAAGAGGCCTGGAGTGAAATTCCTTGAGAACAGTGGGTGCACCAATTCATTAACACACTGGACACGATTCCTATCAACTGGTACCTTCAAGCGGAGCTGTGCCTCATCAACGCAGATTGGGAAGGTATGATTCATAATTTTGCAACCACCTTTTTATTTGAAATTGAATTTCCTTCAGTAGACCAAGCATTATAGATTGTGAGACAAAGGGTATTTGAAGAGGCATCTAGCCTCCCTATGGACCCAGCAGAGGATGAATGGATAACACCATTCCAGAAATTGCAAGGATGTTACAACATCAATGCCGATGATGATGATGATCCTAGGAAGGTAAACATCACTGAGACAGAAGGCCAAAGATATGTGGAAGGACTAGAGGTTGAGCTTCCATTTATAGGACAACCAATCAAAATAAAGAAAGTCAATATTGGGACAGAGGAGACACCGAAGCTTGCCAATGTCGAAGATTATTGGAACGTTGCTACCATTGACAAGATTACAGAGTTATTGCATGAATATCAGGACTTGTTCCCAACCAAGTTCACTGATATGAAGGGAATCAAAGGACCCATAGGAGAGATGAGGATACCTTTGAAACCATATGCGAAGCCAGTCAAACAAAGACCCTACATATTGAGCCCGAAATATAAGGAAAAATTGAAGATTGAGCTCGACAAAATGTTAGAAGCAGGGATTATTGAACCCGTTGAATATTCGAAGTGGATAAGCCCCATGGTGGTGCAAGACAAGAATATAGGCAAGATCAGGATTTGCATAGATCTCAGGAAGCTGAATGATGCTTGTTTGCATGATCCTTTCCCTACACCATTCACAGACGAAGTGTTGGACAATGTTGGAGGCCAAGAAGTATATTCTTTCACAGATGGGTTTTCAGGATACCATCATATCCGCATCGCCAAGGAGGACCATCATAAGACTACGTTTGCCATAGAGTGGGGGTCCTACCAATATACAGTAATGCCATTTGGATTGAAGAATTCCCTAACCATGTTTTCCATAGTGGTGGTCGAAGTGTTCAAAGAATTTCTGCATAAATGTTTAGAAGCATATTTTGATGACAAGACTGTGTTTAGTTTGTTGAAAAACCATATTGAATGTCTAAGGCTAATGTTGGATAAATGCAGGCAATGCCAAATTTCTTTAAATCTGAAGAAGTGCATATTCTTCTCACCATTTGGAGTACTATTAGGCCATATCGTATGCAATCAAGGATTGTTGGTTGATCCATCAAAGATTGCAATTATAGTTGATTTGACACCACCAACTTCAGTCAAACAACTGCGCACTGCACTAGGACATATTGGTTATTACAGGAAATTTATTAAAGGCTACGCCCAAATCACATCACCGATGGAGAAGTTGTGGAAGAAGGACTGTCAGTTTGGCTGGACAGATGAATGCCAACAGAGCTTCAACACACTGAAACAAAAGATGGTCACTGCGCCCATTCTGGTTTTCCCGGATTGGAACAAGGAGTTTCATGTGCATGTTGATGTGTCTTCTATTGCATTAGGAGCAGTACTGCCACAACCGAGAGAAGGGGAGATCGACCACCTGTTAGCTTTTGCTAGCAGGAAGCTATCTACATCTGATATTAACTACACCACTATAGAGAGAGAAGGGTTAGCCATGGTGTATGTGCTGCAAAAATTCCACCACTACTTGTTGGGAGGACACTTTAAAATGTTCATAGATCACTCCGCGCTGAAGTACCTAGTCAACAAGCCAATGTTGGGGGGCGAATCTGTAGATGGCTTCTGCTATTTCAAGAATATGACTTTGAAATCATAGTTAACCTGGAAGAATGAACAAGGGACCTGACCACTTGTCCAGGATGGAACATGGCGAAGAACCCACCAGCTTAAAGGATACATTACCGGATGCAAAACTGCTCACCATTAGAAAAATTGATGACCATTTCGCAGACATAGTCTAGTTCTTGTCAATAGGAATGGCTCCAAGAGAGTACACAATTCTTCAGAAGAAACAACCAGTGGTGCGAGCCATATAATTTTCACTTATATATGGACAACTGTACAAAATGGGACCTGTTGAGATACTAAGAAGATGTGTGATGAAGACAGAGCGCCCGCAGATCCTCGCAGAAGCTCATGAAGGCATCGCAGGAGGACATTATGCAGGGAAAGCAACTGCGCAGAAGGTTCTGCGAGCTGGCCTTTGGTGGCCTATGTTACACAGAGATGCTAAAGAGTATGCCAGAGCATGTGATGTATGCTAGCGAGTTAGAAAACCCTCCAAAAGAGACGAAATGCCATTAGCACCATAGTTGACCCTGCAAGCATTTGAAAAGTGGGCCATTGACTTCATGGGGCCTATAAACCCACCTGGAAAGTGCACAGGAGCAAGGTACATTATTACTACCACAAAATACTTAACCAGATGGGCTGAAGCCAGAGCATTCAAGGACTGTAGTGCAACCACAACTGCGCGTTTTATATTTGATGACATAATAACCAGATTCGGATGCCCCAAAATCCTTATGAGTGATCAAGGCACACACTTTATCAATAAGATAGTTGAAGCCTTGATTGAAGAATTTGTAGTCCACCATCAGAAGAGTACACCTCACCATCCACAAGAAAATGAGACAGTTGAAGCATTCAAAAAAATCTTGGAGACATCATTGACAAAAAATTGCAATGTGAATAGGGACAACTGGGACTTAAGAGTACCTGTAGTACTATGGGCCTATAGAACCACTTGCAAGAAATTAATAATGCAGACCCCTTTCAAGTTGGTTTATGGTCTTGAATCTATTGTCCATATGGAATATTTGGTACCAAGCTTAAGGATTGCTATGTTCACAGACATGGATGACACTGGCGCTGCTCACGAGAGGCTTGCACAATTGGTCTAACTAGAAGAAGACAAATTCATTGCAGGATTACATCAACAAGTTAAGAAGGAGAGGGAGAAGGCCTATCATGTCAGGCACATCAAGAAGAAGGCATTCAAGCAAGGTGACTTAGTGCTGATGTATGACAATAAGTTTATAAAACACCCTAGGAAGTTTAGAACGCATTGGCTCAGACCATATGAGATTGCCTATATCACAGAGGGAGGAGCTGCATAGCTGAAGACATTGAATGGAGAATGGAAAGAAGGGTTGGTGAATGGGAGTTGGCCGAAAATGTATTATGATAACCAACTGCCTCACAACTCTCAATAAAAGCAAAGGGAAAAGGGTCTAGGTACCAGGTGCAGTTGCAACTAGGTACCAGACACAGAAAAGACAATATACACAAGGATGGAAAGGAGGCATAAAGCATAAAGCAAGGGTTGCATTGCGCAGTCCATGATGAAGAAAATAAGAGGAACCAGATCCAAAGTGCCTCGGGACAAGTCACAGGTGAGTGTTGGGGGCCTGTTGGCCCTTGGTTATGGAAGGAAGTGAAGAACAAGGAAGGAAAGATAAAAAGCGAGCTTCGCGGGATACACAATGACTGTCACTGGGTCGAAGTAAGCAAAAGAGTAGAAAAGAAGGAGAAAAGTGTGGAAAATAAATTCGTTGGATGAGGAGATCGAGGATGACAGATCAACAATGAAGATGGATTGAGGATGACTCAGAGAGTGGAAAAATCCACCGTTGAATGCTTTGGAGCACCGCGCATGAAGGAAGGAAATATAGGTCGATGACGCCCGAAAAAGAGGGTCAAGTTAACCTAGGGTTTTGGTATTTAGGGTTTTGGCACCTAGGTTTTGGCCTAAGGTTGTCGGTGAGGTATTGTAATGTATAAATAAAGGTCAAGAGGACCTGGGTCGGGTTGGTCATTGATTATTGGTATGATATTGTGCTGATCTAGTTCTAATGTTGGGAGAGAGAAGTTTTGAGAGAGAGATGCTTCTGGTATTGTAAGAGGTTCAACTGTGTGCGAAGATCAAGTCCTGCAGCTGGGTGTGCAGGAAAGGGGAGAGGAAGATAGAGGAGAAAGAAGATCTGCTAACCAAGAGTGCAGATGAGAACTATATGCTTTATCTTAATAAATCTTAAGCACAGTTTTGTGGACGTAGCCCTAGAGAGAGCATGAACCATGTATATTTTGTGTTGTGTGTGTGATTGATATCTGGATCTATGCCATTGTTATGCTTTTATTTTCTTTGTTGTGTTAGATCTGGTTTATAGCTGCGCAGAGTAGATCTAGATGATAAGAAATATATGAATACTATTTTTGTTGTTATATCAGATCCACTTGATATTCCCCTGGTTGTAGACATCCCTGTCCTACAACCCCCTCATAGCTGCTTCGGCTGAGACTGCATCTTCTTCGTAGGTTCTGCCGAAAGGGCCAGTAGCTAGGGCTTTGTTGGTGCGCACTTGGAGTGAACCCTGGGTCTGCCCCTTGTGTGCCAACAATGATGGTGATGTTATTTTTGTGCTAATATGTTGTCTATGAAAGTATTGGTCCAAATTTCAATTAATGAGCACTGTAGTGCATCATTTGGAGTGTAAAGAGGGTGAAATTGAGTCAGTTCAGAATATGGTTAATATTATACTCATTTTTCTCAGAATTTCGCAAGGAATTCAATGGTAAACTCTATATATGAGTTTGAGCAGCGGAATCAAAGAGTGACTTCAAATTTGGCTTTGTAAGTCCATTTTGTATTGCAATTTGATATTTTGAGATTATGAAGAGCAGTCTCACTGTTTAAAAGGGAAGCGAGAGATGTAGTAAACTCCTTTATCAAATCTTGTATATTTGAGTTCTTTTATTTTTTGTCGTGTCATCTCATTATTCTTCAAGTTATTTATCATTTTATGAGGTTTTGGATAATAAGAACATCATTTGTACTACAAATCACCTCAATATGATCAATAATTATTTTGAATAAGGTTAGATGCTAATATGGGTTTTTAAAGATTAATATTGGTATCTAAGGATTTTTGGATCAAGTGGGATCACAACTATTTTTGATGTGTATTTGCAAGCTGATGTGATGAGGTTCAAGACTTAATTTGGTGAAGGTTTTGAAGACACTTGTTGAGAAGACAACATGAGTAAATATCTCATGAAGTTAAGGCTCCATAAGGACATTAACCGACAGATTTAGAAGGAGAATTCTGAATTAAGGATGCAACTACAATCTCTTAAGGAGGAGAAACAAAAGTGTCAAGATCGATTGATATGTCATGAGGAATTCCATAGAAGTATTTTTCATGAGTTGGAAAGGAAGTTGCAGACTAAGGATCAAGTATTGAAACCATTCCATGAAGCTGGGCAAGTAGAGAATGAAAAGTCTCCGATGCAATAGAGACTATCTCCTTCAAAAGGCATGATCAAGAAAGATGATTCCTTGTATCCTTATTCTCCATGTCAAGATGGAGAATGCTAAAGGATGGATGAAGTAAGGAGAACTTTAGATGAAAAGGTCCTTCATAAGCAGTTAGTCTTACCTTCTATCCCAAGGAAAGGTAACATATGTAAGACATCTCCAGGAAGAGATGTTCATTCTAAAGAGGGAGTGAATACATTTCCCACTGGTAAGATTGGTATGAACGTATGGTCTATGTATCCATGTGATTCATGTGGAAATAATAACCATAATATAGAAAAATGTCGAAGAAGACAATTTGTGCAAGAAAATCCATCTAAGAAGAAGGCCAAAGGTAAAGGTCATTTCTCAAGACAAAGGAAAAGGGGAATGACAAGAAGGGATCATGGTTCCAAGATGGGAACAAGACACTTTTCTCTTATTGTGGTAAGAGTAGACATTATATAGAGAAGTGTTGGATGCTTTATCCACACTTATGTTTGAAGAAGAACTAAAAATATGTAAAGGCACTTGAAAGAAGACAAGTAGCAACCCCAAGTGAAGTTAATAGTCTTGCTGAAAGATTCGAGAAAGAATACTTCTTAATGGTTGGTCTTAATAGTGTGACATATGAAGACATAGAGGTATGGTTTGCAGACAGTGGCTCATCTCACCACATGAAGGAAATGAGATCAATATTCCTTTCTTTGTCAGAGATCAACACATATTTCTATGTAGGATCTGGAACTAACACTCGACAAGCAATAAGAGGGTTTGGATATGTAATATTCCAGCTCAAGTCAAAAGGATTTTTGGGAATAGAACATATGTTATATGTCCCATATTTGAAAGTAAACCTACTCTCAGTTGCAAATTTTGAAGATGAAGGATATGCAGTCGCATTCCATGATGGACACATACTTGTGTATTCAAGGGAAGCTACTCAAGACACAACAATAGTGCTTCGTGTTTGCAAGGAGAGGTTATATAGGTTACTTGGAAGACCTATAATTAAGTCTAATGGTTTCTTGGATTCAACATCAGATTATACTTTAGATTCAATGTCAGATTCAACATCAGATTCTACTTCATATTCAATGTCGGATTCAACATCAACATCAGAGGAATTGTCAGAGATAGGAAGCTGTGAAACTCCTTCCAGTACTAAGGGAAGAATGATTCCATGAATAAAACCATGCATATGTAAATAACTTCTAAATCTATTTCTATTGTTGTATTAGAAGGCTTATAAGCCACTCATTAGAGGATGTTTAGAGTGAGAGGATTCTTGTAAGATTTCTATATAGCCACCTTACACATTTTTAAGAGTGAGAAGGGTCTTGTAAGAGTTCTATATAGCCACCTTATCAATTTTCAGGAGCGAGAGGAATCTTATAGGGATCTCTAAGACTTTCGACAATAGTGAAGATAGGAGTAATTATCTTGTTATCATCTAAGAATTGCATATGGATCGAATTGTCTAAGTTAACATTCTTATTCTAAAATACCGAAGGAGAAGGAACAAAAGGATGCAGGAAATTGGAACATGTATATCAAGAGTAGGACGAGCATAATAGTAATGTAAATCTTCCTAGAGGTAGTAAAGAAATAGTCTTCTTTGTAAAGATAAGAGGTACATACTTGTCAAGATGTATGCTATAAGCATCTTTAGGATATTATGACATGTTCGTATAGATGTATACCTTGAGCATAAGAAGGTAAAACAATATAGATGTTTGTGGAGAATATGTTTCGAGTTGCTTTCAGGGCATGAGAGAGGAAATGAACATGTAATTCATTCAGAGACTCCTACAGATACATTAGAAATACAAGAACAATGAGTCCATATGGGAAAGGCATAGATCAATATTCGACTTGGTTTCATGATTTCTGAGATAGACTATCTTTAGCAGAAAAGGAGATGGGAGTGGATGTTGAGTACATATTTAGATTCAAATATTGCAGAGATTCAATGAACAAACTTTTGTTATAAAGGAATCTACGAGTCAGACTTTACTTCAAATAATGGATCTTGATGCTGCAAAAGTTTGGAAATATAGTTGGAAATATGCACACTCTATGGATATATATGGGACTTGGATTGATAGTTGGTAGTTGTACCTGAAAGAGATGAAAATAATTCATGTTATAATAATGAATGCAAAGAAATCTTTGATGTGGAAAAAAAATAAAACCTCAAGAATGTATACTACAAAGGTTAGCTATGAAGTATTAATGGATCCAATATGTCAAGAATATGTGTGATGATGGTATAAAATATGGAAAATAAAGGTTCCTAAAAATTTGAGGATCTTACTCTGGCTAGCTCTTAGGAACAAGGTCCTGACTTGGGAGGATTTATAACAAACAGAGGGACATGGAGCCAACATATGTATGTTATGTGTGAGTGATAAAGAAATAATTGCACATTTATTTATACATTGTTCATATGCTCAACATCTTTGGAAGGAAATTGAAAATTTGACTGGAATGGCTAATGTTTAGATGGGTTTTGTAGTGGAGGAATGTATTCGAGCTTGGTTTCAAAAGAAGGAATTAAAACATAAATTAGAGCAGTCTCATGTCTCATCTTATGGGGTATTCGGTTGTCTCACAACACTCATATTTTTTAAGGTAAACAAATCCCTACATTCCAAGTGTATAATCAAGAATGTGCTCTTATTCATGGCTATAGAAGGACTACAAAGGAAATACAACAAAGTCAAGTTAGTGAGTTATTTATGGACAGATCATCTCCTTGGAAATTATTTAATGGTGCTAGGTAAGGGAAAAATGGTTTTAGTAATGCTAGTGGTGTACTATTATTCTCTTATAGACATTTCATCACTTTCAAAGATGGCTTGGGATTTGGTCCAAACAATTATGTTGAAATGATGGCGTTATGTCTTCTACTGAAATTAGCTATGGATAAAGGAATAATGAGATGGTAGATATTTGGTGACTCTTTCTTGGTCATAAACTAGATGAATGGTGAGATTCAAATTCGTCGTGTCTTATGGAAATATCTGGAAAAACAACTCAAGGAGGCCTCATCTATGTTTGAGTATATCACCTTCAATCATGTTTTTCATGAATTTAACTTGATAGCATATACACTTTTGAAATATAGTGAATATGTGGAATTTGGATCAATAGTTGTAGAAGAAACTACAAATGGAGCCTTAACACAGTCGAGGATCTTTGTGTTTTGAGGATCTCCACTATGTATTTCTTTTCAATATGTAATGTATTAACTAAGGATTGTCATGAGACTTTATATATTTGAGATATTTATTTGGAGTTATGTCTTGTAGAAGATTGTAGGATGATGAAACTTCTTTTGTTAAGGTAGTATTCGAGCTCAAAGATGAGGGAGTTTTTCTAGCATCTATTTTTTTGTACTCATGCTAAGGGCACATAAATAATGTGATTTCCATTCTTTACTTGAATATAAATTGCCTTTTTTCTCCATGGAAATAAACACACACACACACACACACACAAAGTGTCAATTGGGTCTGTATTGAATGGTTGTGAGGAGTTTTATCCTCCCCATCCAAGTTCAATTCCCACAAGTGGCATGTTGAGATCTCAATGAGTATACTCTTGTAATGACATTGAGCCTTGCATTGATAAAGCCTCAAGCTTCTATGAAATATGGTTTACTCTATGAGTATATATATGGGTCAACATTTTCCAATTTTCATAATTGTACAATAGGCCAACATACTGTTGTGGAAAATTTTCCCTTGTGGACAGGTGAAACCCCCCTTCGATCAAGACTCCTTTGATCCAAGATAAAAGGTAAAAAATGGTTCCCTACTTTCCCCTTAAATCTATTCTATATGCCCACAAACAAAATGAGAAGAGAAGATGATAGAATGGGATAGATAACCTACCTCCTTTTGGTCGATTGTCCTTGCTTCTCCAGCCCTTGACCTTGATGCCCAAGCTCCCAATGCAAGAGAAATTTTGCAAGAGACAAAACAATAATTCCTTCTTCCACAATATATTGTTAGGAAAAATAGATCTATCTATATTGAAATAAGAAAAAATAGACATGCATATAATAAACAACATAAGCATGCAGGGAATAGGATAAGTTATATTATAAGGAAAGCAATAAAGAACTTACAACGTTGGGGTTGATGTTGTAATAGCTCCTCCAATCTCTCCTTTCCAACCCTTTGAATGTCACAAGACCAACAATATGATACTCCAATTTTTTTCCTCCCCTTTCACCCAAGAATGGCCTCCATTATATAGGAGTTGAGGCATAAGAACCATAGGATAATTTGAGAAGATGTTGGATAATTTGAGAAGATGTTGGATCAAATGAGGATTTATCTTATCAAGTTGGTTATCAAGTTGGGATTTGGCTTTGCTTAGGATGGAGAGGATAGATATGAATCAGATCCTTGACCAAACCAAATCAATCTTCTCAGATCTATGTGATAACATCCATATCGATGAGATCATGAGTTTGATGACCACACTGGAATCTAATAAGTACTCAAATAATCTCCATCGCAACTTGGGGAAGGCACATAACAGATGTGAGCACCTAAGGTGTTCCCAAGGTCTTCGTCTCGATCCCAAAATTGTACGATTCTATCCATGTGAATAGATGAGATGATGTTGAGCATGGTATAAATCATCTAATTATCGATCATTGATGTATACCGTTAACAGACGTGAGGGGACCCATCAATGATGTAGATGGAACTAAAGGTACCTAGTACAATATAGAGAGTGTGAATAGAGTATCTAGTGTCGAACACTCATAGATTCAATCGATCATGAGTCAATGATGTAAACCCACTATGGATCACAAAGAGGCCTTCCACTGATGACTGCAAGATCCAAGGTACTAGTTGGTCTCTAGATCTGTCTCCTAGGTAATGTGTTGAAGTCGATAGGAAGAGATTTGTCAAAGGAGGGACTTGATGTATCCTCCATCAATTGACATGAAACATACACTGAGAGATGATGTGAAGAGAGAGTACCACTAAGTACAACTGACACAGGGATGGCCGACTCAAAAAGTCAACAAAAAAATAGATGGTCGACTCAGGCTTAAACTTCCATTGAACATATAACATGACACAATGGTGAGTTGGCAGCAAGACACAAGAGTTGGAAAAATATAGTGCAACAACACATGAGGCATTGAAGCACTCTCTATGATGACAAGAAGAGTAACCAACCATAGGAGTATCTCTGACTCATATTATTGGGACGAATCCTAGGAAAACTAAAACCCAATTGTATGATGAGGACTCAAACATGTGCCATGTTCAAGGGAAACAAGAAAAACTTTCCATAATGAAAAAACTGACCCACTTCCCTAAAATCCCCCCCCACCATGAATGATGAGTACCTCTTTGTTTTTTAACGATATTGAGGAGGATAACAAATGCTCGATATAGATCATCTTCAATGAGTCCCTCATCACATGTTTAACGAACCTGAAGAAGGAGGTGTTCGATCCCATATGGGTCCTTCAATGTATAATTTTACGAGCCCAGAGAAGGTAAAATCAATAGTATTTTCTTGTTTAGAGAGTCTAAAAAGAAATTAAAGGAGACTCCAAGGGTGTTCATTTTTGTAAATTTAGTCCCCCGAGCCCAAAAAAATATAAAAGAATACAAGGGATAACTCTTCTAGCCAAGGTTGACTAGAGTATTCCTTTATTGTAATTAATCCATCCGGTTTGAAAAGGGTTAAACTTACACTGAATATACGTCCTTTCAAATCATTTTAACAAGTGTGAAAGGAAACAAGATCGCTCGACAATATTTTCATGTTTAGAGAGTCTGAAAAGAGCTCAAAGAGACTCCAAGGGTGTTATTTTTCATAAATTTTTTATGAGCCCGAAAAAGTAATAAAAGTATACTTGGTAACTTATTCTCATGTATTTACGAGCATGAGAAAGAACAAAGACTAAGCTCGTCTAGAGAGAACGAGTGGCATGCAACTAAGTTCTAATGGGAGGAACGACTCCTAATAAATGACCGTGATAAGGCATAGAAAGTAGGCATGGAAAGAAATGACCCCTCACAACAACATGTCTCTCTAGAGGGTAACTGCAAAATGGGAGAAACATGATGCGGACAACTAACGTCAAGCATAATTGCAATGGCCATAAGAAATAGATATGACAAATAACAATGAAGTATTAGAAATCACAACCATTAAGCAGACAATAAGATGTCTGCTTCATTTTTTAACAAGCTTCAAACAAAGAATGAACTATGCTCGAAGTGTCTGCTTCACTTTTTAATGAGCTTGAAATAGAGAATAAACTACGCTCGAAGTTTCTGCTTCATTTTTTAACAAGCTTGAAATAGAGAATGAAATTGTGCTCGAGGTTGGTTTCATTTTTTAATGATCCTGAAACCAAAAATGAACTATGATAAGAATGATACCCATTGACGAGTTTCTTCACAACACTATGTCCATAGGTTGGTACTTTGAGTGATACCCATTAATGATTTTCTCCCCAACATGATGTCTAGAGGTTGGTACTTTTCCCCTAGCATGATTGGCATAAGCTAGTAGATTAACTCTAACATGATGTCCAAAGGTTGGAGACATTCCCCCCAAGCTTCGTTTCATTCGATGACTCTTCGTCTGCACTCGATTAGACTCCTGTCTACTAATAGAAATAGGTTCACTAGAGAGGGAGGAAGAAAGAGGATCAAATGACAGAGGCAAAGGAAATGAAGGTTCAGGCATTAGACCTAGTGTAATACTCGACTCAATTGGAGGGGGGTCTATTTCATTTTTTAACCGACGACTCCACTGGGGAATCACTCATTTTAATCTTTCCTTAGTGTTTTATAGCCCTTTAAAATTTTAATTGTTGCTTGATATATTTGGATTGTATTCATCTTATTTGAATTATCCCCAATGGAGTCACCAGTTTTTGTTGTGGAAAATTCCCCCCCATGGACAGGTGAAACCCCCCTTGGATCAAGACTCCTTTGATCCAAGACAAAATGTAACAAATGGTTCCCTACTTTCCCCTTAAATCTATTCTATATGCCCATAGAAAAAATGAGAAGAGAAGATGAGAGAATGAGATAAATAACCTACCTCCTTTTGGTCCATTATCCTTGTTTCTCCAACCCTTGACCTTGAAGCCCAAGCTCCTGGTGCAAGAGAAATTACTAAAAAAAATAGATATGCATACAATAAGAAACATAAGCATGAGGGGAATAAATTAAGTTATATTATAGGGAAAGCAATAAATAACTTACAACCTTGGTGTTGATGTTGTAATAGCTCCTCCAAGATCTCCTTTCCAACCCTTTGAATGCCAGAAGACCAGCAGTATGATACTCTAAAGTTCTTCCTCCCCTTTCACCCAAGAATGGCCTCCATTATATAGGAGCTAATGCATAACAACCATAGGACAATTTGAGAAGAGGTTGGATCAAATGAGGATTTATATTATCAAGTTGGGATTTGGCTTTGCATAGGATGGAGAGGAAAAATATGACTTGAATCCTTGACCAAACCAATTCAATATTCTCAGATCTTACTTCTAAAACAAGGTTTGATTGGTTGTAACCATGCATCGCTCCCCTAGAACTGAGCACCAAGCGATAGTATCACTCCAATTAACTAAGCAAGGAGCGATGAAAAGGGTTCATCCTCCCATGCATATGAGCATGGGAGCAATTATACTAAAAAAGGGCCAATAAATTAAGGTGAAAGATATTATTTCAACCTTCAGATGATAGAATTCTCCCCAAACATGTCCAGGGATCATGACAAATATTTCCACATGGTGATGCAATTGTGACACTTAAGTGCGAAAAATAGGTGTGTAACAGATGCCCCCTAAAGTGTGAAGTCAGAAGAAAAGATGATGGCCGAAACACTTTACAAAAACATGTATGCAAGGGTGCTGGAGTAGGCAATCTGAGAGGAAGTTGCAAAGAAACATAAAATAGTATATACCTATCATCCTAGAGGTAGGCATACCCATGCTCATAATAAACTAACTAAAAGCATGGCCACCGACCAATACACTGTGGATCCATGAAAGCATTGACTAAGGATATGGCCACCAAAGATACAATGTGGATCCATACCTCCATGATGAGATTAGGTCATAGCTATGCAAGAATACACAATGGAGCTACCATATGAAAAAAACATAGCCACCGACCAATACAAAGTGGATCTATGTGATAGCATACATATCAGTGAGATCTCCAACATGATGACCATACTGGAATATACTAAGTACTCAAATAATCTCCATCGAAACCTGGGGAAGGCATGTAACAAAGGTGAGCGCCTAAGGGGTTCCCAGGGTCTTCTTCCCAATCCTGAAATGGTACAATTATAGCCTTGTGAATATATGAGTTGATGTCAAGCATGGTAGAAACCATTTGATTACCGATCATTGATGTATACCATTAAAAAATGTGAGGGGACCCACCGATGATGTAGACAAACCTTAAGGTATCTAGTACAATCTAGCGAGTGTGAATAGAGGATCTAGTGTCGAATACTCGTAGAATCAATCGATCGGGAGTCAATGATGTAAACCCACTATCGATCATGAGAAGGCATGTCACTGATGACTGCAATCTCTAAGGTACTAGTTGGTTTCTATATCCCTCTCCTAGGTAATGTGCCGAAGTCTTTAGGAAGAGATTTGTCGAAGGAGGGCCTTGATGTACCCCCCATCAATTGACATGAAACATACACTGAGAGATGATGTGAAGAGAGAGTACCTCTAAGTACAACTGACACAAGGATGCACGAATAATAAAGTCAACAAAAAAGGAGATGGCAGACTCAGGCTTAAAATTCCCTTAAACATATAGCACGACACAATGGTGACTTGGCAACAAGACACTAGAGTTGGATGAATATAGTGAACAATGCAGGAGGCATTGAAGAAATCTCCATGATGACTGGAAGAGTAACCAATGAGAGGACTATCTCTGATTCATATTACTGGGATGACTCCTAGGCAAGCTAAAACCCAACTGTATGATGAGGATTCAAACATGTGCCATGTTCAAGGGAAACAAGAAATAACTACCATAATGTAAAAACTGACCCACTTCCTTCAAATTTCTCCCCACCATGAACGACGGGTACCTCTTTATTTTTTAACGATCTTGAGGATGATAACAAATGCTCAATATAGATTATCTTTGATGAGTCCCTCATCACATGTTTAACGAAACTGAAGAAGGAAGGGTTTGATCCCATATGGGTCTTTCAATGTATAATTTTACGATCCCAAAGAAGGTAAAATCAACAGTCTTTTCACGTTTATAGATTTTGAAAATAACTTAAAGGAGACTCTAAGGGTGTTATTTTTTCTTAAATTTAGTCCCCCGAGCTCGAAAAAGTATAAAACAATACAAGAGACAACTCTTGTAGCCAAGGTTGTCTAGAGTATTCCTTTTTCATAATTAGTCCATCTGGTCCGAAAAAGGGTTAAACTTACACTGAATAGATTCCCTTTCAAATCCTTTTAACGAGTGTGAAAGGAAACAAGCTCGCTCGACAATATTTTCATGTTTAAAGAGTCTAAAAAGAGATCAAAGGAGACTCCAATGGTGTTCTTTATTTGTAATTTTTTAATGAGCTTGAAAAAGTGATAAAAGTATACTCAGTAACTTATTCTCATGTATTTACAAGGACAAGAAAGAACAAAGACTAAGCTCATCTAGAGAGAATGAGTGGCATGCAAATAAGTTCCAATGGGCGTAACGACTCCTAAGCAATGACTGCAATAGGGCATAGAAAGTAGGCATGGCAACGAGGACCACTCACAACAATGTGTTTCTCTAGAGGGTAACCACAAAATGGGAGTAGCGTGATGTGAACAACTAGCGTCAAGCATAATTGCAATGGCCATAAGCAAGCGAGACAAAAAACAACAGTGAAGTAGTAGCAAGTGAAACCATTAAGAGATGTCTGCTTCATTTTTTAATGAGCTTGAAACAAAGAATGAATTGTGCTCGAAGTGTTTGCTTCATTTTTTAATGAGCTTGAAACAAAGAATGAACTATGCTCGAAGTGTTTTCTTCATTTTTTAAATGAGCTTGAAATAGAGAATGAACTATGCTCGAAGTGTCTGCTTCTTTTTTTTAATGAGCTTGAAACAAAGAATGAAACTATGCTCGAGGTTGGTTTCATTTTTTAACGAGCTTGAAACCAAAAATGAACTATGATTGGAATGATACCCATTGACAGGTTTCTTCCCAACATGATGTCTAGAGGTTGATATTTTGAGTGATACCCATTGATGGTTTTTTCCCCAACATGATGTCTAGAGGTTGATACTTTTCCCCCAACATGATCGATAGAAGCTAGCGGCTTAACTCCAACATCATGTCCAGAGGTTGGATACATGCCCCCCAAGCTTCGTTTCATCTACTTACTCTTCTTCTACACCCTATTAGACTCTTGACTACTAATAGGAATAGGTTCACCAGAGAGGGAGGAAGAAAGAGGATCAAATGACACAGGAGGAGGAAATGAAGGTTCATGTATTATACCTAGTGGAGGA
>ML779762.1:696382-710254 GCA_009831015.1 Picea engelmannii | reverse complement strand
ATATATATATTATTTTTCTTACATTAATTATTTTTCATACTAAAAAAATGCAAAAATGTGATGCTAGAACGTTTATTCTGAATTATTTATTTATATATATTATAATTTGAAAAGTTGATTTTTCAAATTTATATGAAAGTTCATTTTGAAATTCTTTTTATTTATATTATATGTTGCGAAGTTGGTTTCTCATATTTAGTAGATATATGATGCACAATATATTTAATATTTAATGTATTTTTTGGATTAAAAGATGGAAAAAGATCTATAATACTTTCAACCGTTGTTAGCTTCAAGAAAAACATTTAATAAAAGATGCCTAAGATTGCTATAATTATATTCATGGAAACATCGATTTCACATAAGCATTTGATTTGCATGGTACTTTTGCAAATCGGATGGAAACATCGATTTCACATAAGCATTTGATTTGCATGGTACTTTTGCAAATCGGTTTTTGGACATGCTTACATTTATAGTCATCATAGTTTATTAGGTACACGTCATTTACAATAATAAAGCATGTGAGTTTCTTTTACAACTATTTCATTCTGGGGATCTATAAATATGTATTAAATCTTCTTGTAAAAAGTTATGCAATTTTGTACACTTAATCCTCGGTTAATTGAGAGTTCGATTCTATAGTTATTGCATCTATAAATATGTATTAAAAACTTTTGTAAAAGGTTATGCAATTTTGTAAATTCAATCTTCGGTACATTGAGAGTTCTCTTCTGTAATCATTGCCATATTTCTAGCAACAACGGTTTTTTAGATTGCTCTCAATTCTTTATAACTCAATCTTTTATATATGTAGATATGAGATAACAAATCTCCATAATTTTGCTAAGTTGGACACTTCGACTGGTTCACTCATTGGCTTTGTTGGAGTGCCCACTACCACAAAACTATTGTTGTGGTGCACAAGCCTTTGCCATTTTTTGGTGGGATGGTGAGTGTCATATATAAACACTGTTAAAAACACATGCAAATCTTGGAGAAGTGACATAGAAAAAAGAAAAAGTTGTATGCATCTAATAAGCTATCTTAAGAGACCATGGTAAAGTGTTTTATGGGGTACTATGAGAAGAATTGTCATTTACTTATTATGAATGCAATTTCTTTTTATGGAGTACTATGAGCATAATTGTCCTCCTTTATTTACAAATGCACTATGTTTTTTTTTATATATTTTCAATTTCAAAGTTGTACAACAAGGACTAAGCTGCTATGCAACCCTTCCCTTGTTTACATGTAATTTTATTCTAAATATTACATGCCACATTGATACACTCATATCTATGCATATAAGTAAAAAAGTCAATAAATAACTTTGTTCTTTGTGAAATTATATATGAGATGACTGCAATTACAAATAATTGATTTAAAAACATAAATTTATAAAAAGTTATAAATGAGAAAATCAAATTCTTTACATCCAAAATAGTTAATACAAAAACAATAAAGAAAAAATTGTATATTCAAATCTAAAACCATATCAATTGATACACCTAAAGCTTTTTCCACATTCTATAGAAAATTGCAATGTACATATAAACAAATTTCTAAAATTATTGTTCTTCATATATTACAATAAAGTCAATGTTTTATTGAAAATTCAAATTTAAATACATTTCTCTTTAATATGATGAAGTGTCTTAAAAAAGGGAGTATAAACCCCTTAAGTCGTGTATCTTTCTTCTCCCATCTTATATAGGATTTTATCAAGATGCAATTTCTTCTCCCATCTTATATAGGATTTTATCAAGATGCAATTTGACTGATATTCGATGAATCAATATGCTTCAATGTATCTCTTAACAATAAATTTGACTGATATTCAATGTATTTATCTTCATATTGGGCCTCATATTACTTAACCTTTTGTCATATGATGTATTATACTTCTTGCTTTCATTTTTATTCACAAACAACAATGAGACACGTCCCATGTGAATTCAAAGTCCTCTATGTTAATACCGGTTTTTTATGGGATGTACTTATCAATACCATTGAATGTGCAAAACACATCATCACATTTTTTAAAAATATTTTATTACTTCTAATTGAAAAGGTCTCAAAAAAATATAACATGTCACCAAACTCTCAATTCAGTTTTTTTCGAATGAGAAAATTTAGTACATTTATGACATAGAATGAGAAGAAAGCTCCTTTCATTTCAAATATCAACATCTTTTGACAAATATTAACTCCCATTTACATTGCCACCACATGAATATATCCCCATTTCAACACTCCATTAATTAATGGCATCTAAACATGATATTTAGTACATTTCTGACATAGAATGAGAAGAAAGCTCCTTTCATTTCAAATATCAACATCTTTTGACAAATATTAACTCCCATTTACATTGCCACCACATGAATATATCCCCACTTCAACACTCCATTAATTAATGGCATCTAAACATGATATTTGAAAACATCCTTTGACAAATATTAACTCCCATTTACATTGCCACCACATGAATATATCCCCATTTCAACACTCCATTAATTAATGGCATCTAAACATGATATTTAGTACATTTCTAACATAGAATGAGAAGAAAGCTCCTTTCATTTAAAATATCAACATCTTTTGACAAATATTAACTCCCATTTACATTGCCACCACATGAATATATCCCCACTTCAACACTCCATTAATTAATGACATCTAAACATGATATTTAAAAGCATTTAAAATTTTTTAATTGTGATTTATTATTATTTTTTCATTTATATATATATGAAAATTAAAAAAAAAAAGATTAAAAAACAATTAAAAAATAAAATTACAATTGTCTAGTTCAAATAAACTAAATAATTATATTATATTTATTGCATATAACCTAAAACACTTTTTAAATTTATATGAAAAAATATATTTCTATAAAAACACATCTATTTTTTTTTTTTAGGAATTCTAAAGATCAAGAGAGACTTTAAACTTGCGTACAACAAATTAAAGAGAAATTTAATAATTCAATATCCCAATATAAATTAACAAAATAATAATAATTTACTTATTTAATAATTCAATATCTCAATATAAATAAACAAAATAATAATAATTTATTTTATAATTACTATATATAGCCTAATATATTATTTTAATTTATATGGAAAAATATATTTCTACATAAACATTTCAAACCGATATAAATTAACAAAATAATAATAATTTACTTATTTAATAATTCAATATCCCAATATAAATAAACAAAATAATAATAATTTACTTTATAATTACTACATATAGCCTAATACATTATTTTAATTTATATGGAAAAATATATTTCTACATAAACACTTCAAACCGATTGTTACTAATTGAGTTATAAGGATAAAAAAAAAAAACTTTAAACTCACATACAAAAACTAAAGAGAAATTAAATAATTTAATATCTCAATATAAATAAACAAAATAATAATATACTTTAATTTCTAGTAAGAAAACATCAAACCACCATTCCTTATACGATTATTATGAAATAAACATTATATATTATACGATTATTATGAAATAGACATCACATATATAAGTATTAAGACATCACATATATATGTACTAAGAATTTATGTTATAATTTGACAAAGAAATATAACTCAATAATGATATAAAATATATAAAGTAATATGTCTTTCTTTCACACATATATTCACCAATAAATTATACTATAAATATGATAATTTCACCAATAAATTATATATTATAAATATGATAATTTGTTAAATATGATACAAAGTAAGGATATAAAATATATAAATAAGAAGATATAAAATATATAAATATTATAAAATATATAAATAATTATATATTATAAATATGATAATTTGTTCTATACAAGATTTGAAAATATAAAAATATGATACAAAATACGAATATAAAATATATAAATAAGAAGATATAAAATACATAAATACTATAAAATATATAAATATATAGAACTTAAACTGAACTCAATAAAATATAATATATATAAATAATATGTCTCTCTTTTACACATATATTCACAAATAAATTATATTATAAATATGATAATTTTACCAATGAATCATATTATAAATATGATAATTTGGTCTATACAAGGTTACAAAATATAGAAATAGGTAATCACATGTATAATGGCTAAGAATTTGCATTATGAATTAGATAATTTTGTTTATACATCAAATAGATACTATTAATCTAAATGTACTATTAAAAGTTGTGGAAGATCTTTCAAATTATCTTGCACGTCAAGTGCATTGTCGACATTTCTCAATTCTGTATAAATCGGTTATCAACCATTTATCTCCTTGATTTTTTCCACTGAATGAAACAACAAGAACAATATTTTCTTGGACTTTTCGGTGAATCATCCATTATAACAGTGTTAGTTTCATCATAATATGTATACTTTGTTCACCATTTATTTAGTGGTTTAATTTGTAAAACTATGTATACTTTGTTCACCATTTATTTAGTGGTTTAATTTGTAAAACTTTGTTGGATTGTTCATTGCCATTTACTCCCTATATTGTTTGTAAACTAACTCATGCCATTTAAATGCAAATTTTCTATTTTCCAAATCACAATGTTAAGAGATTAATTTTCCAAACACATGTTAAGAAATTACTTGTGGATGAAATCGAATTGATTTTTTTCTACTATGTAATTTTAAAGACTTATCGTTTTCTCAATATATTCTTTTTATGTTGCATCATTGATGTTATGACATAAAAACCATTCAAATAAAAATAACTAATTTATTTTTACTTATTTGGCTACAAAAGAGTAACTTTACAAATGCCAAATTGTGCCTTAATTATCTAGGGTGAATGATACTCTAGAGTCTTCAAAAGTAAAAGAAGAAGTACCAACAATGTAACATCCAGTTCCATTGATCACATTTTATACATTGACTTATTCTTTGAGGACACTTGCGAGCAAGTGATCCGGTTAAAACATGGTACATTATGATTATGTTTTGGTTTATGTGTTATGTTGTGTAGAGTATTGAGATTTATATGTTATTTTTATTCATGTATAGAATTGACAGGTATTATAATGAGGTTTCCTGAGTGTGTAGGAAACGTGACAGGTTGAGAATGTTGATGGCATCAACAGACTTCCTTGGACTCCAGATTGAGTCAGGGAGTGGACTTTTATTTTGGTTTGAATACTTGATTTATTGCATATATTATTGATGACGATTTCAGTTATGGATTTTATGTATATGAGTTACTGATGTTATCTTTGTCAGTGGATGTAGGCATGGTGACGCTTGCTAATCCGACTCACATATGGAGTAAAGGGGCCATACACAAATACCAAATGGATATATACCAGATGGATGAGGGAGAGGTGTGGTAACTTCCCTATCACAACCTATTAGCACTCCTGCCGTGACCTAAACTGAAGGTTAACGATTACCTTGTTCTGAGAGGTTCACGATGATGTGAGGGCAGACTGAGACAATAGGTTAATGATTACCTTGTTCTGAGAGGTTCACGATGATGTGAGGGCAGACTGAGACAATCGCTCAAGAGGAATTACCGAGGGGCACACAACAAGGCATATACCTTATTCCTCAGCAAGCCCTTAGTCTCACACAAGGTCGACCAGTGGAGTGTTGACTCCAAGTGTTCGACAAAATTCCAAACTAGTCAATGGCGAGTGGCACCCTTGGAGCACAGAAGTGCGCCTTGAAGGGCATGTCACATAAACAAAATTGCGAGTCAATAAAATCTAGAAGGCCTAGAAAATCAAATAAATTCTTAGACCTTGTTAGAAAAGAGCATACAATTGATTATTAAGTGATAAACTAGAAAACCTAACAAAGAGTCTAAGTCTAAATGTGTAACTAAATAAAATGTTAAATGGGATAAGGGAATTTGGCTAAATAAACATTAGCAAATGAAGAATAGGAATAAAATTAAGATATATGCACATGTGTGCATGAAAATAAATTCATGAGAGAATAGGTTGTCAACCTTAAGTTAGTATCCTAAGTTAATCAATATCTAGATCCTAACTAAGAGAAGAGTCCTAATCAAACTCAAACTGAAATTTAGTTAGGGGACAAAATAAAAGATGGATTGGAGAACTAAGAGACAACTAGGAGGAAAAATAGGAATTGATTGTGGGTGTGAGGGAAATTGCTCAATTAATTAAATTAAAAAAGGATTTAATATGTGCAACTTGGGGAGAGTGTGACATGTGTTGTGGGTGAATAATTCTTAATTTAATTATTAAAAATTAACTAATTGTGCATGAGATAACATGTGTCAAGGTGAATTTTCCTATAAAATAAATGGTGAGGAAGAGAGAAATTACCCTAACGCTGGATGAATGAAATTATGATGAAATTTCTATTCACTAAGTTTACTTGTGTGAGTTGGGCTTCAAGCTTGTGCAAGAGGTGGAAGTCTCTCCTTGCGAGGGAAAGCTTGGGCTAGTTGATATCTGATTTACTGTGTGTGGCCCCTTTGTGGATCGGGGGGCTAAGGGGGAAGAAGAGTACCCCTAACATTGGCTGGGAGGTATTGGTGAAGTCTTGGAATTGGAAAGCGAATAAGCGAATACTATGCATAGATTTCGATTCAAGAACATCAACAAGTTTATATTTTACTCCTCTAGTTACAATACTTACCGGCTTAGTTAATTGAGATGTTATGAATTGTTAATTGCATAAATTAGTTTCTCTTGAGCCCAATGTTTAGTTTCAACCTTATTCTGTAAATTATATTTTGTTAAACGCATGCACAAATAAATTGAATGCATTGATATATATATATATATATATATATATATATATATATGATAGTTCTTAATCTTGAATATCACTTGTATGACTTGATAGAAAAATAATTGAAAATTTGTACATGTATTGATTATACTGTTCGTTAAATTCTCATACTCTATGATTGGTATATGGGCGATTTGGATGTAGAATTTGCATTTGGTTTGTATTTAGTAATGTTGGGAATCTCTCTGTGAATTGACGTATATCCCTGTAAAAAAATGCACAATATTACCTCTCCATTTAAAATGGTCGTTCTTTTAAGATCTTATGTGAGTTATTCAAAGTCTCTTATGGAGATATGTACAGAAAAATGATTTATTGTTGAAAAATCTGTTAATTTGGTTGATTTCTTTAAACGGGTATGGTGTACCCTCATGAGTAGCAACATCTCTGTGTAAACTCTCTCTGTATTTTAACATATTGACTAAGGCGCCATTAGATCACATTCAATCACTTTCTATCGTAATCCCAGTGAATCGATAACGTTCAAGAGTGCGTCCTTGTTGTGCAAATCTCCTGATTCAGGATTGCTTGTAATCCTGTGACCCCAAAGCAATCCCTTCAGATTTGCTTTCGATTCTCAATAGAAATATGTGCAAGATTCAACTGCATTGATAAGTTGCTTAAGGGTATTATATGCTATCTCACAAAGGAGTGTAATGTGTTACATTGCAGTGATCCCTCAAATCCCACCATTCCATTGGAATTCATTCCACTAGCATCCTTGATTGTCTGTTTTGTTTGACCCTCGGATTTTAAAAGAAAAAAAAAACTCGGCGATTTTGTTTTAGCCGTCCTTATGTGGATATCAATCCTTGTAACATCCCACTCTTGCGAGCACATGTTATCAACTTATTATTTGAGGACATTTGTGTACAAGTGATCCGGTTATAGTACATGGTTATATATTTCGCTTATGGATTTTTATGATGATGTTAATGGTTGTGATTTAATGTTAATTTATATATATCTATTGACATATGCTATTGACGAGTTTCCTCTGAGTGTGCATGACACTTGACGGATTGTGGATTTCGATGGCATCGGTGGACCTCCCGGGACTCTGGATTGAGTTAGGGAGTGGATTGTATTGGTTTGAGTATTTCATTTATGCATATGTGACATATGATTGATTATAGCATGATTTTGTATATGGGTCATTGAAAGTGTTTCGTTGATGGATGCAGGCTGACGATTGCTTGCTAATCTGACTCACATAAGGAGTAAAGAGGACATGTACGTAGACCATATATTGAGGGAGAGGTGTGGAAGAGTCCTTGTCACAACCTACTAGCACTCCCGTTGTGGCTCAAATTGTAGGTTAACGATTACCTAGTTCGAGAGGTCCACGATGTCGCGAGGGAAGACTGAGATAGTCGCTCACGAATATTTCCAAGGCGCGCACAATAAGGTAGGGTCCTTATTCCTTAGAAGACCTTAGTCTCTCACAAGGTTGCCCGAATGGAGTGCTCAGTCCAAGGGTTGGACAACTACCAAAACTAGTCGAAGGCGAGTGGAACCCTTGGAGCACAAAGTGCGTCGTGAAGGGCACGTCGCGTAAATAAAATTTGAGTCAATGAAACTAGGTGGCCTACAAAACCTTGAGCGAATATTCAAGCCTTGTAAAATCTTTAAACATGGCCAGATTTAATTAATTAATTAAGGATTGAAATTATTAATTTTAAATCCCCAAATGAAGGTCTAAGCCTATTCAAAATTAAGCCTAAGTCTAAAGTTTGGTGATAATACTAAAGCTAAAGTATAAATTAAATAAAATAGGAAAGAGGTAAATCAATTTAAGAAATTAAGGAAGATGAAATAAGTCTAAAGAATTAATATAATACACATGTGTGCATGAAATACCAAATTAGAATTTAAGATGAGAAAGTAATAAAGCATAAAATAATGTGTACAAATAGAAAGGTATCTAGAGTCTAGTTAGCACTAGTCTAACTAGAAGAAGATTTCTATTTTAACTCAACTCAAATTTAGTAAGGCATCAGTCATTAAATGAGAATAAGGGGAATAAAGAGACAACTAGGAGTAATTTAAGGAGCGCTTTTAGGATGGGTGAGGGAAATAAAATTTAATTAAAATAAAATATGGAATTACTTGTGCGACTTAGAGAAATGGTGACAAGTGTAAGGGGGAAATAATTCTAAATTATCTAATTAAAAAACAAATTAATTGTGCAAGTGGGGATGTGTCATGAAGAAATTCTATAAAACAAATGGCATAGATGATAAATGGATCACACTGGTTATGGGTAGAGTTATGCTGAATAAATTTTGACTGGTTTTACTTGTGAGAGTTGGACTGGTTTTACTTGTGAGAGTTGGGATACCCAGCTTGAAAGAGAGTGGTGGCTCTACCTTGCGAGGCAAGCTAGGAGCTAGAGGATTTCAGGTTGTGTGTGTGCGTGACCCCTTTGCGGCACATGGGGATAAGGGGGAAGAAGAGTACCCCTAACGTTGACTGAGAGGTACTGGTGAAGTCTCTAGATAGCAAACAAGGAGGGGCAAAGAACACATCGCAAGTGTTCAAGTGGAGAGTCAGGCACAAGTTCAACGAATTTCTGGTTACGGTATTTAATTGTTATATATTTTTTTATAAATTGTGAATGTAGTTAAAAGTGTACTGTTATTTATTACGTCAAAAGCTTACATCCATAGATTATCTCTGAAAATTTCTTGTATTGAGTGTTTATTTATGCGTAAGGATGATTAGACTCGAATCGTTTAATGTGAATGTACATGTTTACAATTTGTGTAAAAGTCAATTGCAATTAGGGAACTATACTAAACCGTAACGTTCTGATTATGTTGAATAATGGCAAAAATGGTGGTAAACTGTGTTTGATAAAACCTAATTACATATATTCATGAATGCCATCATGTGATTCCCTTTCTGTTCTTATACAATGTATATCGGACAAATCAAGTTTTCTTGTGATTAGTTATATATATATATATATATATATATATATATATATATTATGCTTAATAAAAGGTATACCGAATGGATTACCCTGTAATTGTATATATACACACCCGGAACATAGATATCACCTTCCCTGAGAGGTTTTCCTTGTGTAATTTCGATCTTAGATCGCAATGTTAGTTACCTTAGATACTGGTCAGGTTATGCGGGCCACAAGGATCCAAAAATTAGGTATTTAAGTCGGAAATCCATTTTGTTTTTTTCGCATTGACAGTAGTAGTGTCCGATACCTCATAGAATTACTCATTGTATCGTGGTATCAAGTAGTTAGTTGAAGCTAAAATGATTTTTACATGAATGTCTTTGTTTCTAGAAAGTTTCACCTAGAATGAGAATTAGACCTTCCCATAGTTTCTTCCTAACCAAAGTGTTTGAGCGAGGAAAGATTTACTTCATATGTAGTATAAATTATTAAATTAGTTGCATCTTACAAAGGTTATCCAATCTTTTTATTGCTGACTTTCCTGGTTATTCTCACTCTTGATTAATTAAACCAATAGAGTCGTTACTAAGTTGAGTTTAAGCCTAGTCTATTTTTTTTTAGAAGACCTAAGACCTTGGACTGTAAATTGGATTTAAAAAAAAGATAATACCTTATGCGTGGGTTGTTATGAAATTGATTAATGCACAAAGTTGCACAACCTCCTAATGAGGATAAGATTATTGTGTGTACATTTGTAATTCCAATATAAAATACTTAGAGTTAGGGGCTTCTTGATAAGTTAAATCATGTAATTGCGTCATCATTTTCTAGCTTAATTAATGCTTTTAGAATTATTTGTAAAGAAGAAATGCATTTGATAAGTTGAATGGCCTAAACGCCAACATTGTAGAAAAAAAGAGAAAGAAATAAAACATTTTTGTCCTATGATTATCTTAATAATGTTTATATTGTTTTCTTTCAACACTTGTGGAGTATATCAATGAGGGTTATTAAAAACAACAAGGGAAGCAAGAACAAACTCCCCAACATCAAGTGAAGAGGTATCTATAGCAACAACAACAAGAACATAGTCATCAACTGCTACAGTACCAAAGACAAAATCATCAATTGCAACGGTACTCAAGACTGCGTCAACAACTATTGAAATTGAAATAGAATCGACAACAACAACAGAGGTTGAAGTGGAATCAAAATCAATAATAGAGGTTGAAGTGGAGTCAACAATGACAACAAAACATACAAAATCATCACCAACAAAAACATAGACAAAATTAGCAGTAACAAACAAAGAATATTTAGAGAAGAAGTTTGACTAAGTAGTAGTCAACGACCAAATCATTTCCATTCACTTTTTGTCCTTTTCCCTTCCTTTTGGCATGAGGTTGTGCAAGCCTTTAAGTCTGGGGGTATGATGGGATCCTAAATTAACCCATCTTTATCCATATTTTATAACTAATTTTCCCTAGAACATTGATGTTTTCTCCATTATTCAACCTAATACTTGTTAACTTGACCAATTATGCAAGCCACAATATTGTGTTGATACTTAACAATAGTTTAATTTGGTTGCATTTTATGAGTTTAACATGAGAAAGTTCTTGAGTGTGCCTATTGTTGGTGAGTATGGATTTATGACATGCTTGCTAATTATTTATTCTCTATAGCTTTAATCCCTATGTTTGTGGAAAAAATACTTTGTTTGTTTGTTTAGCTTTGATCCTGCCTTTGACATTTGTCCCAACTACAACTAGGAGAAGGACACGCCAATATATGTCACTAATGAGATGGAGAAGGAAACACTTCACCATAAAATAATTATGGTATCAATCGATTGGCCCTAGTAACCTTAGCAAAATGGAAATCAAGGTACAAAAAATGTGTTCCACTATGCACCAGTCTAAGGAAGAAGGGAGATGGATATGCACTCTGTGACAACCCACTGAAAGCAATTGACCAATGAGAAGACTAGCACCATGAGTTCTCCAGTAGGCCTTTCGCTCCAACCCAAGAAGGAGGGAGATGACTATGCATTCCATAATAGACATTTAATGCAATGGATCAAGAGAAAGAAGGGTGCCAAAAATCCTCTAAGAAAATATTTGTTCCTACACCAAATGGAGATCATTCACCCCAAAATCCCATTCCTAAATAAGCCACCTTAACTAATGAAGGATGAGTTGGTGATTTTAGGGGTAAGACTATTAGTTCATAGCTTGGATTTTCTCAAAAGGGATCCAACTCTCTCTTAGTATAAATATGTTCATTTTTAACTGTATTAGGGTAGACAGTCACACGTTAGAGTTTATTTACAACTAGGGTTGAAAGAGTTGCAGATTAGAGTTTGTAATCTGAATCTTTTTTATGAAATAAAAAATGTTGTCATCCTTATGAGTTAATTCAAGATGTAAGGAAGGGATTCACCATTACTCCTCAAGTAGGGCCTTCTTGTAGAGGTTGTCGATGAATGCACTTTCAAATTTGTTGTGCATTGCATATGCATTTTATGGTGTGAATATTTCTATTTTTATGTAGCTAGAACATTTTTTTTATCTTTGTCAATGTGATTTATTCCTTCGCTAACATCTCATAAACTTATGACTTGTAGGGGATATGTTGTGTGATTCATCACGTTGTAGAATAGATTTATCTTCCGACATCAAATTTACCTTTCAGTTTCCATTTCCTTTATGTAGCATTGAGCATTTATAATTTACTTTACTTTCAGCAATGATATTTAATTATAAATGAGATAAGAAGTTCTATAACATCAATCAATAAGCCCTAAGACATTCCATCTCTAGAAGACTCATGCTACAAAGTTCTGGTTCTTTGATGTAGGTAGTTGCATATTAATCATATAGTTTTATTTTCTAAAAAGAAAAGAACACATAATTCTTTCACTAGCTCATTTCTACACTTGATGATTGCATAAACTTTGCACAACACTTCACAAGTCTATGATTCCCTTGGTTGATAATTTAAGTGTGATTACCCAATATTAAATAGCCTTTATTTCTGTAATACTTGAGCTCAACACACATTCTCCTGATTGATGTCTTTGAACTCTCCTTATTTATCACTATAATAATGGTATGAAATGTTATGAATTGTGATAATGAATAAAAATTTGAAATCAACAAGAGAAACATCAAGACAAGTTAAAGTACTTGATATGGCATCTCTTTGTTGGATTTCCATCTCCAAACTATCTTCAATATTGTTGAGACTATCCTACCAATTGCTTTGTTGCACACTATTAACATTATTTGCTTCAACATTTTCATCATTGGTTGTTGTAGTAAAATATTTACCATTTAGGAATTTTTAACAATATAAAATACAAAGAATTATAAGAAAAACAACAAAACAAGTATAGTACTTGAATTTTATAGCAAGAAATATGATTCATTCTTCCATTGTTCAAGGGGTTGTTATTGATTCATCATGGTTGTCTTCCATGACTCTCTCTATGTAACACTTGCAATTCTTATTCAATATGTACAACAAAATATGTGTAAATTTGTCTCTATATAAAGATAAATAATCATGTTCACACCACTACATTGTTGATGTATTTTTGGTAAAGCTATCATGAAATGAAAATCTCTATGATCTTGATGAGAAGAGATTTATTTAAAAGTGTGAGAGTATTTTGAAATGGACTTGATATCTCTACTTCCAAATTAAACTTTGCAAATTATATATTACAAATTATATCAAACTTATAAATATCTTGTCTCTAACATTCATAAATACCAATAAAAATTTCATACTTGAGCTTGGATTTATTTATAGCACATTCTAGAGCTTGTCATACATCATTAGAGGACCAAGCATCTACTAAGATAACTATAGTAAAATTATTTAAATCATTTTTCTCGATGATAAATTGAAACAATTCAATTGAGTAACCCTTGAGAATGGTTCTTGTTTTAGAGTCATTGTATCTAACACAAAAAGGTCAATACAAAATATTGGATGCAACTAGGAAGGAAAAGAGTGCAAAGTGTTAGCAAAATATGAGGCTGTTCAAAATGACAACCAATTTAAAAATTTTCTTCAAACTTGTTGATTTTTTTCGATCCATTTATTATTTTATTAAGCACCACAGATGGTTGTGGGGAAAATGACT
>ML779762.1:678728-695996 GCA_009831015.1 Picea engelmannii | reverse complement strand
AAAGGAATAAATATAAACTATTCAAACAATTAAAATTCATAAGAAATATGAATATATGTGATTAAATTATCAATTTAGATAAGTCATGATATTGTGAACTCATCAAACTCAACATTAGTTTGGTTTGAAGAATTCATGTTGCAAAGAACTCATCAAACATAATAGTTGCTAGGTTTGAGGAGTTCTCAATATCTTAACTTGTGATTATAGGATGTTCAACTTCATTTGCATCATCTGTTTAAGCATATTAGTTACTATCATCTATTTATAATAGAGAGAAATATATTAAAAAATAGTCAAGAGAAAAAATGAATAGAATTGCATACCTTGTCTTTAGTTGTCTTACTTATTCCAATCCTCCTTTTCTTCAATTTATCATTAGCAATTATGAAATTCTTATAAACTATAAAGAATTAATAAATGGAGTTTTTTAGAAAACTTGATTTGTACCATTTAACTGAGCACAAGTACAAATCAATATATTGGGGGAAAAGGACCCAAGACTTGAACATTACGTTCTTTATACTTTTGATTTGCCTCCACATATACACTTAATATTTGGATTTTCTAAAATTTCTTTTGTTGCATGAATAGTATCTTGACTATCCAAAAGTTGATGTTCATATAATTTATATCAATCTCATTTATAATTTTTATGGGATTTTCCAATGGATTCTTCTCCCTAGTATCAAATGGAATGAGAAGAGCATTGGGCAATGATGTCTGTAGATTCTTGAGAAATGATTTCACTAATACTTAAACATTTGAATCATCCCACAATCTTAATTTAAACAATTTGGGGGAATTTGTACAACTTTGAACATCCACCTTTTTGTTGAAGGAACTTCCAAGTAAATAGTATCCCTAAAAGGATTCATGAATTTCATCACACTTACTTGTAACATTCACTTATTGAGATTCAAATTTCCTAGTTTTTTCAAGTTTTGTAGTGGGTTTGAAATCACTCTCTTCAATGCTCTATTTTGTGTCAGTTAAATATACCCTATTCAAAGAAAATAAAATATTAGAGCACGTTTTCGTCGATATTTTATCAAGTGGGTTGTCTTGTTGTTGCAAATAAAAATCGTGGATGTGATAACCTCCAACTGAAATTTGATGTGACTTTCACCATGAACATAGTAATTAACAACTATTCCAAGCATTTTTGAATCATTTTCTTCTATGGATCCAAATAAAGACATATTGAGAATTTCATATTTCTTGGGGTTTCTATGTGAACATACCAATCTTCAACAAACATAAATTCAGTGGAAGTAGTTTCTAACCATTTGAAAAGAAGTAGACTTTGTAGTTGAAACTGCCATATTATTTGGACAAAATACTTCTGTATTCCTTGAAATTGTTTGTTTCTTGGATGTTTGCATTCAAATTTCACTTACTTTGGAGTTCATAGATATTAAAAAATATATTAAGAAATTATTACTATAATTTCAAATGAAATTGGAAAACATATATTATCCAATAGCTTCCATCGAAATTTTTGTTTTCAATTTCTTTAGAACAAACCTACATTTATTTGTTATATCTCTTATAGAGTTCATGATATGAATGGCCATAAGTTCTATTAAATGAGGATTTTATGAGCATGGGAACTCCTCAAACCTACCACTTTGCTACAATTTAGGAGATCTCAAAATCATAAACTTTTGAAATCTTCAAATCCAGTGCCATTCAGTTTTGACATGTTCACAATCAAGGATGTTAGGTTTGAGTAACTGTTAAAACTTGAGGAATCCTAAAAATTTGATCACAATCTATTACATAGTAGTATATTAGATAACCATTAATAAAGGAGTGTAAACTATTTTTGAAACTGCCATAACAAGTGTATGAGATAATGCTTGTGTGTTTCTTTATTTATTGGATGCTTTCCTTTGAATTCCACTTAAGTTGAAGTCCATAGTTGCTAAAAACAATTGTAAGAAACTATTACTATTATTTCAAATGAATGAAAAAAACATGAAGTTACACATATTATCACATAGCGTTTTATGAAATTTCTAAAATCACATGTCATCTATAATACCCCTTATGAGCATATTGTGTAGGTATGTGGTAAGTGGGTAAATAAAGTACCATTTGATTATATTTGAATTAATAAACTAATAAATAGGTGCACTTGGGGGTTATAACTCCATGGGAGCACCATGGGGAAATGAACCAACGAGTGGGGAAATAGGGGAGTACAAAAAATATTATTTTATGATGGAGGCCAAGTGTGATTACCCCATGTTTCATATCCATTTGTAGTATGTTACCATGTGTTATTTTCCCAATTTTATGAGTGGCACAAATTCCTCGTGCAAGCCTTGGGGATGGGTATTTATAACCTTTGGGAAAATCATTTGTTCATTCTAGGAGAGGTATGTGGGTGCTAGTGGAGAGAGTGCATTATGTTTCCATAATGATGCTATAGTTTAATGCCATGGAGGAATGTAGAAGCCATGACTAAGTTTATGGGTAAAGGCCGAGTTACAATTGAGATTCCCCGATTCCTGACATTTGATATTTCCTTCGCATTTTGTGTTGGACCACTATAGGGAAGTGGGATAACTTAGGGGATTGTGGGTTAGAGAAGGGGATTCCATTCCTTGTGTTGCATAGGGATAAGGGGAAAGAGAGGCTCGTGAGTGGGATTTCTATTGCAAAAATGGATGAATGTTATTCTTTGACTGTGATATGCAGAGAGTGGGTTGAGTGAGTGAAAGTGGAGCCATAGCTAGTAAATCCACCCCTGTTGTTTTGTTGCCTGGCACCAAGGTGGCCCCTACCTGAGTTGGTGACTATGGATGGGAGGAATACTGCTCACATGGAGCTATTTTCCAAGTGCACTCTTCTAACATATAAGTAATTAGGTGTGTATTATTTATAATGTTTGGGAAAGATACAAGTATGGAAACTAGTATTGGCTTAGGAATGCATTTATAGGTTGTTTGGCAGTTATTTATATGTATATTTTAAAGGTTGTTACATCCATTGTTTGTAATGCAAAGGGCATAATTATGCCTCTATTCTATATAATAAATTCCAATTATGTAAAAATGATGTGATGGGCTTTATGTGTATCCAAGAAGATCCTATAATCATGGAGGAAATATAATTATTGTATGGGAAGGTACTATATATGTGAGTTGTTATATTTTCATATGTACATGTTGCCAATATTTCCATATATTCTTAGAAATTATGAATTAAATTTTAAATTGGTTGAATGTTTACATGGGTATTGAAGGATGAATTTGTAATAGGAAATGTAATTTCCACTGTTAAATAACATTTTCCTATAATTTATATGTCATAATGTTGATTACAACCTAATTGTGTAACCAAGTATGTTACAAAATGGTATTAGATCAATTTTGGGTTTTTTTTGGAGTACCTTGTCACCTCAAAGTGTGTACAAAGGTGGATGGGTTTGTTACAATATGGTATTAGAGCTACTTGTTATAACATTGGGGATGTATGGGCTAAAAATTAAACTGTACATGAATAATTTACAATTTGAATGAAATTGTGTGACAAAAGGCCCCGATGATTTTGGTTAAGTTAAATATTCATAACGATCAATGGATGGTAAATGATCATAAGCTATGGAGTGAATCTAGTATGGTTATGAGAAGTTGATGATCAAATCTCATGGAGTAGGGAAAATCAATATTTTCTCGTAGCTTATTGATAATATTTAAGCATTAAAAATATATGGGGTATGCAAAATTTTATGCTTTGAGAAGGCCTAGGTATGACAATAGTATGGAATGTGAATGAAATTTTGAATATTAATAAGGTTTATGTTCCACTTCATAAAAAAAGTTTTCAATGAGGTTCATGTATCTAATCTCAAGGAGTGCAAATTTATGTTGTTGTTTGGCTATGGTTCAACCTTGAAATTTAGTTGATGCAACAATGCCATGTTCTTGTAGTGGCCTATTAGGTAAAAAGATCAATTTAGGGCTGGAAGAATCAAGAATAACAAAGGAATTGGCCATATTTGGCTAAGTACCAAAATCTATAAAGTAATATAAATATGTCCTTGAAGCTTCAAAGAACCTAGTAATCAAAATGATTCCATATTTGGTTAATGGAAAGGCTTGGGGATAATGGGAAACTTTAATCACCAATGAAAGAGTTTCAAATAAGACAAGTTGTTGAAAAATGAATGGAAAAATGACTAAATGTAAAATGTGGATAAGTCCAAATTTGTTTTTGAAGCTCCTAGATTTCCATTGGGATGTTTCCTAATGATAGGTATTAGGAAGTGGTGGAGATAGTGAAAGAATATGGTTTTCAATATGAATACATTCGATGGGAATATCTTTATAAATATTGGGAAAAATGTCTATCTACAAAAACACTTGGAATACATGTATATAAAGTATCTATTGGAAATAGTCATTAGGGAGTGGTCATCGAAAGTATGCTGAATGCATATGAGACACACGTTTCCAATGTGAAGCAACCAATATATATTCAATGGAAAAGGTTCTTGTGTGGAACTGAAAAATGGATAAGTGTTAAAGCTATTGGAAAATATCCATCTAAAATGACCATGCAAGTAGTCATTGAGATTTGTTAAGCATATTGGAGAACAAGAATCTTGATAAGAAAATACCCAATGATTTTTTTTATAAGGAATGTCTAAGGAGAATCCTTTAAGAAAAATGAAAAATTGACTAAGTGTTTCACCTTTAAAACTTATTCATCAGAAGCTCATTGGAAATCAGTCATAAAAAATTTCTCATGATGTAGTGAAATTTTAATGAACCAATAACATGTGGGTTTTGATTGAAGAATTGTGGAAAATGTAACACACCCATCCCCCTAAGTAACATTTTAAGGAGTGTGGAATTAACATTTCATCTTTCTTTAGCTATCTCAATACCTCTCCTTGAGGGAATCATCGCCTTCTGCTCATTAAGAGATTTCCAACAAATATAATTATGCTCAATTCTAAGCTCGGGATCGAAGGTTATGGCCTCCTACAATTTCTCGGACTCACAAGGTCAACATCCAACACATTGCCACATGGAATCCACATGGAACTTCATCACTCATGTCCTCTAGCGTGGAAACATCGTGGTGTCGATGTATAGCCTGCCCCAACTTGTCGTTGTGGAGATTCTATCCACATAATCCTATCATCATTGTCGAACCTCATTTCAACGAAGTACCAAGTAGCCATTCTGACTGTCCCGGTGACAATCCACCTATCATACCTCTTCCAGATCTGACGGTCCTCAAGCCACTCTTCCTATGGTCTTGGTTGAGTCGGTGATTCTGACTTACTTGCAAGTTAGCACTAGTCCCTTCTTTTACATTCAGAAAATAAATCAGGGGGACCTACAACGATTTGACGTTCAAGATTTATCCTTCACCTTGCGCTGATCAACAATCTAAATTTCCTACCCTTTTCACTCATGTCGGCTCTCCTAACCAAATCCCTATAGTTTTAACTCCTAAGTCCCAATTACACTGCATAAGGATCAATGGATCCATATCTCATCGTCACATCCCCAACGAGATCGATGAATATCAACGGTCTCAAGCTTATTTCATTGTCGACACTCTTTAAGTGACATTTAACTTTCCATCCCCCTACTTTCGATGATGATGCCTTGAGCATTAATGATCCAAGGCCAATGTCTTGTAGATTTGAAGAACATCAATTAAAACAAAGGTTCAAAGAACCTCCTCACCCAATGGGACCCACAATCGTCCCATCAACCAATGTTTTTGTAACACCTGTTACCAAATTTTACATGTGGACTGTCGAGTTGGCAGGCTGCATCATTATGCCATCCTCATCCTCTTTCATAGCCTAAGTGTGGTCTTATATATATCGAAGGTGGATGATTATGCTCATATTAGGCACATATCGATGGTTCTCATCGACTCTTGTGCCACTTCATCATTGACACTCCCTGGCGAAATTTCCTTTTCCCACTTTTGATCGTCGATGACAATGCACACAACATTGACGTCATAGATCTCTCCTTATCATCTTGAACATATTGATGGTTTTCATTCTCTCTTCAAACTTTATTATTGTCACCAAAATTTTACAAGTTTTGGCTCTCAGTCATTCTCGACGATAAATATTTGTCGATGAAGGGCCGAGATTCACTCATCCCACCAAATAGATGGTCATAATCTCTTCTGAATCATCTCACAGTTTCTCAACTAGTTATCCCATTGATTGAGACTTAGTCATTTTCTGGGTTCTTATGGGTTGCGTCCAGGTATTCTAAGGTCTACAAACAATATCTGACCATTGTTGGTCTCTCAACCTCATGAATACGTAAGACCTTGCAAATCTTACAATATCTCCATGACAAATTGGTGTTTTCTTGGGATTCAGGGTCCTCCCTTTATTACAAGTAATTCCCCTATTTACATGAAACCCCATCACTAGTTGAAAGATATTTTTGTCCATATCCTACAAAATTTCCTCTAACACCACAAGGTCTTTAGGGACACAACAATCCACAATCGTTCATTTTCACAATTCAACACTTAAATTAAATGCCATGGTAACATAACCAATTTCTCAAAGATTCCACATAATTATTTATAAGCATTTACATTTCCCATTGCATTAGACATTTACATACACATATCATTCATATTCCATTTTAGCAAGATAATTTAAACACTTATCTGATAAGGGAATTTCCAACACCAAGTGACTCAGAGAGGACACCTTTCCTCTCAACCTTAGGCATTACTGTAGAGTACCTTCCTACAATATGCCACCCCTGTCCCAAGCCATGATACCACCAAGGAAAGTTGACTTAGCTGGGTTCTGAGCTTATGATGATCCAAGAAGGTTACTCTCCTTCCCCCTCTAACATAGCAGAACATTCCCACCTCCCACTGATCTCAGGCTCTCTACAAGTTTATCATGTGTTTTCTCAACTGGATTTATTGTACACACAGGATTATGTTCTCTGCTAAACAGTTCCTCGACGATCTCCCCTTACCAGTGCTATTTTTTGTCCAGCAAGCACCAAGATGTATCCCACTATTGATTCAAATCAGGATCTAGGTCTTCTCTGTTCAAGGTGATCATTAGTTGCTCATAAAAGCTTCCTATTTTCCTTTGTCTTCGACCAATACTCCTAAATATATCTCTGTGTTGTATTTCTCAGCCCATGAGTTTCAACACTCGCATGCTCTACTTGTTCTCTAGATCGTTCTGATGTCTGCATGTGCACCCTTGTGTGCGTTCTTCTCTTATTTTCTCTCTTTGTTATTGTGTTCTATTTTTATGTTATCTTGTCTCTTTTTGGTGGTGTTTTTCCACCTTTTTCCTTATTCTTTCCAGTTCCCTTGGGACTATCATGGCTTCATGTTGTTTCCACCTGCAGTCCATGGTTCTCATTATGAAGAGGCAGATCCATAGATTCTTGCTGTCAGGTCATTTAATTATCCCTTTCCTTCTTCAAGGGGCCAACTACCAACAATCACTAACTATTCCAAACACCATGCAACTTATTTTATTGGTCATGTGGCTCTACATAGGTCTAGTACATTGAAGGTGTAAAGTTGTGCTTAGCAAGCATAAGTAAGCTTGTTAAACAAGATTCCTGTTTTCCTCACTAATGCATCTAAGCTTCTTCTACACTCAACCATTTAATCAATCCCAGCTCAGTCAATTTCCTTTGGTGTATCATGGCCAATACTGTCAAGGTTGTTCCTCCTCGGTCATTTATTTGGCGTTTTTATTAAATTAAACATAGTTTACATGTTCCATAACATAAATTATGTAACCTTAACATAATTATAGTCTCGGGGAAAAATGAGGCGTTACAGAAAAAATCTAAAATTTAACTAAGTATCAAAATAGTCATTAAAAAAAGTCATTGGAAATTTCTGGACTATAGGATGCAATGAAATTTTGATGGAGGAAGGATAAGTGGTTTTCGATTATCTATTTCCAAATAAAATTTGAAAAAATTGACTAGTGTTAAATATCGAAAGTAGTCATTGGTAATGCATATATGAAAACCATTGGGAAAATCATCAGGATTGTCATTAGGATAGTGATTAGAATAGTCATCGGAAGTGGTCATTATATGAGGCCATAGAAGTCATCAAAAAAATATAGAATCAATGAAGGATGAAGAATTTAAATGAGGGCTTTTGGGAGTAGACCTATGGAGTAAAATAGTCACTGAGATTGGGCTGAGTTAGTCATTATAACTAGTGATATGAAATAGGTAAATGACATAAGTGTTGGGAATGAGAATGGTATTGCTAGAAGCATATGATAGTGCTTGAGAAGGTTCATGGACAAGGCATTGTGAGTTATAAGTAGAGGAACAAGATATAGACATTGATTCTATAGTTAAAAAAAATCAAGTTTGGAACCAAAATCTTGTTTTGGGCGTAACTTGAGCATATGAATTGGGATGGAGGTGAAATTTTAGATGTAAGTATATAGTGACAAGGCCTATAAAAGTTATTAAGGATGGTTTGTAGATTCAACTCTAGAAGTTTGGAAAATGGAAATCAATAGTTTTCAAAGAAAAAAAAGGTACTTAATGACAAGAGCTCAATTGAATATGAAATTTGGACAATGTTGAATATGAGTTGGCACAAAGACACCTAGTAAAGTATTTGGATAAATTCCAAGGGTTTTGGAGATTTTTCTGAAGGAATAAGCCAAAATTTACTATTCCAGGAAACTTTTCGATGATTTTGGAAACTCTAAATGGAGGAAAAGTGACTTAAGACATCAAATGTTTTTTTCCTACTCAACATTTGATCTCCTCAACAATTTGGATAAATTTTTCTTAGTGAAAACTTTATAGTTTTGTTCCGTTGGAAAGATAAAAGATTTTTCCAAAATTTATAAGTCCAAAGTAAGTGAAAAATGAACAAAATTGACAATTCCAAATTGATGTAGAAAATGGCTGGAGCATCAGATCATCGAGATGAAGGTTGCAAACTGTTCACAATTTAGAGTACTATTTGTTCCCAATAAAAATGTTTTTATGGTTCTTGATGGATTTTCTTCTATAGGTGGGTGAAGTTGGTCTTCAACCTTTATTGCATTAATAAGGAAAAAGTGCATAAAATGGGAAAAAATGTTAACTTTTGAGGGCTATAACTTTTAGCTCCGAGCTCAAAATTGAGCATGGGTATAGTCATTAGAAAGAGATTTTAGGGGATAGTGTAACAAAAGGTTTATTTTTTCAAAACGTTTATCTATTTACTATGAAGTATTAGTAAAACAAATCCTTAGAGATTTATTTGACAAAGATAATTTGTCGATATTGGGATACCTCAAAAGTGTCTTGAGCCTTGGGAAAGAGATATATAATGAACTATGAGAATACAAGATGTAAAAATGATCAAGGATGATTGTATACATAATGCTTGTATTGGATAAGAGGTAATTGATGATAAAGGATAGAGTTATTCTTGGGTTTGGACTACTTTAGGAGAGGCAAAGTAAGCTATCAAGGATTAGAGGAAACTTGAAGTATTATGAGATCATGTAAAGAGAACGATGAACTTCAATTTAATTGGGAGCTATCATTGAAGGGATGAAGCACTTGATTGTGTGGAATTGTCTTGATGGACAAAGTTGGGTCTCACTAATAATTAACCAATGAATGAAGATAAAATTTCAAAATTTGAAAAAGCTTAATGACAATTAGAGATAGAGAAGGGAATGAGATGATGATGGATGCCTAAGTTGTTGGAATATATTGCAATATTGAAGAAATGATTCAAACAACAAGTGAAAATTATTGGAAGGAGACGAAAATAGAGAATGTTGAGTACATTCTGAATATACAATGGGTAGTACATCAAAGTAGAATATAAGGATTGTAGTTACTTCCAAATTGGAAGTATAACAAAAAATGAAGCATATGAGGTGAAAATTGTATCTAGGCTTTGTATTGGTTGTAAAATAGAATGGACTTTGAAATGAGTGCATATAAATCTAGAATGATATAAATTACAACATTATAAGGTACTAGAAAAATTATTATAAAAATAATTAAAGCTAGGGTAAGATTGGCCAATAAAGGAAGCGACTACTGAAGGTTGTAATATGATTATGGGATGGAAATGAGGAAGGGCCAAGTTGGCTTGGTTGGAAATTTATTAAGAGAAATGGACTAGAAAAATCTATAGGTTAACAGAATGAAAAGGAATCATAAAACAAAAACAAATACTATTGCTATAATCAGATGGGATTTGAGGGTAGCCCAAGAGAGCAAAGGAAACAACAAAAGAATGAAGGAAGATACGAGGTGATAATGAATTGTTGTAGTAGAAAATGGTGAAGATGGCTAGCAAGGTAGACATGATAATGAGGTAGTTTTTCTCATCTTAAACTTTCTTTTGTTAATAGAAGTGGAGTTGTATGTTTATAAAATTAATGAGTATAAATTTTTATACATGTAGTGAATCACTACTTGGGTGAGAACACTATATGTAACAATCTAATGTGTGGTTGGTAATAAGCCCATAGAAAATATCAGCTATGGTGTGGAGTTCCAAATTATGTAGAGGAATTGGAAGGGAGAATTCCTTAACTATTTTCTTGCATAGTTATATTTCTTAATATTGAGAGAGTTTCTATATGTTGATAGTTTTAAGGCATGTGAATGCTGAAAATGCATGAGAATGGAACAACTAGAATTCATATGCACCAATAGGCATATTGATATATATTATGTGGTAGAGTGCATATAGATATGCTTGTACGTATATGTGATATTACATATTGGTTAAAAGTGGTTTGTTGTTACATATTCCATGAATATGGCATGATTATTAAATGTGATTGATGATGGTTGTGTAACTAGAAAGGGTTGGGAACATGGCTAAAGAGGTTTTTGATATTGCCGCATATGACAACCAACCTTGTGAAGAAAGGATAATGAGAATACAATGCTAATCAATGATTGGTGAAAGGATTGTGCAAGACTCTATAAGACACCAATTAATCATGTGATATTAGAGATGTTGATGGAATCCATGTAGTTATAGATTTATTTATATTGCATAGGTGTTGAAGAGAATTTAGATAAGAATTCCTTTAGTCGTGATTTATTATCATAAGTTGAAATGTTTATGTGGTTGATTGCATTGTGTGAATAATACCCATGTAGGAAATGGTAAAGGAAATAATCCTCAAACCTATAAATATTGTTAAAGTATTTTTAATGCATTCATACAAGATAAAATATCATGCGACGTTGTGTTTATCATGAGATGATAACCAAGACAAGAAATAATTATTATCCTATTGTGAAAGTGAGATGGCCAGGTGTGAGACATAGTATTGTCAGATATGGAAAGACTATAAAACTGTACAAGTGTCCAATTGTCTCTATAATTGTGTCAGTATTTTGGAAGTGAAAAATTCTTGCCAACATTGAAGACACCATTAGAAGGGAAGGATTTCTTAAGGGGCTATTGAGTAGAGAAAGGAACGGCCTTCCAGAAAGCTCGAGGACTCTTTAGTAGAGAAGGGGTATATCCTAGTGTTGTGTTAGGTTGAAGGGGAAGGTGTCCAAATGATTGAGAAAGTGTTGGGGAGGTGGCTGAGCGATGTGTTGACGTGTTGGATAGACCTTCCAACTCATCATGGTGGAATGCATGACATGGGAACATGGAATTGTTGAATTAATGAAAGTATGCATTGAGTAAGCATGCAAGATATGATCATGCACACACGTATGATTGACACATATTCTTGATTGCATTGTGTGAATGCAAGCTTATGCTATATTTCATTGCAGATACCATGTTAACAATTGAAATGATGAATTATTGGTATATCATAGTTCCAATACCATTTCATGAGTTGTTGTGGATGTGGTAGTGGAAGAATTGTATGAATAAGTAGTCATGTTTTATTTGACTACATGAAAACTCTATTAGGAGAACATAGTTACAAAAGGAGATGTCTTGGATATGGTAATGAAAATAATCCATAATGAATAGAGGGACTATTTCCTACACAATTGAAAGAAAAGTATTATGTAGAACTTTCTATATTATTTGGAATTTGATTGTTGTAATAATTATTTCAAAAGTTGGAGGATAGATAAAGATATGCATCATAATATTTGTATGTTTAAGTTTATGATAGGTGGACGGTGAAACTACTTATTAAGGTCAAAATATGGATTTTATAAGTTGGAAAGCCTAGGAAGAAGGACACTGTGATGACACTAGAACACTATGATTTCCATAATATATTGATTGATTAGAGGTTGCTAGTGGAATGCCTAGTAGTGAGACTTTATAAGTTTGCACTCTTCTTGCATGTGAAAGAATTGGCAAGATGGATCACACAAGGGACTATTTAGAAGAGAAAGGGATAGTTGAGCCTAGAACGACAAGTTGTTGAAAGGACAAGGAAAATTAAATAATTATGGCATGAGAGATTCATAAGGCGTGTTTGTAGGGACCAAGGAGGGTGTGTCATAAAGGAAAGTGAACTAAAATCTCACCCATGATAGCCTTGTGAAGCAGATAAATATTCATATAGATAAGTATTGGGCTAGAATTGCATACTTACTTTTGTGTTATTATTATACATACTTACATTGTGAAATTGAAAATTCCTATGGATAAGGGTGATTGCTGCAAGTTAATTGGGTCTACCTTGAGTTGTTGTGAGATGGAGTGTTATCATCCCCAACTAGGTTCTATTTCCATAGGTGACATGTTGAGCTCATAAAGAGTATATTGTTGTAACAACTTCGAGACCTATTGTTGACCTATGCTTATGCCTTGAACAATCTAGGGTTTACCCTGGGTACCATCATCATAATGTGGGGAAGTGACAGGGGGGTTTCCCCATGATATGTTACTTGAAAAAATAAAAAAATAAGAAGAAGGACAACTGCTACATAAAAATGGCTATAACATGCATGTTTTCCTTGATGATTGTTATAGAATCATTTGAAGAATGAAGGCGCAGATTTATTATTGGAAACAAGAACATCGAGAATGATGTTATTCCAAAGCAGGGGAGGAATGAAAATCCCCCCTATAAAATTATAAGAATTTTGTGTAAGTATATGGTAAGTGGGTAAGTAAAGTACCATTTGATTATATTTTAATTAAAATAATATAATAACAAACAAAGAAATATGTACACTTGGGGGTTATTACTCCTTATGAGCACCATGGGGGCAATGAACCAACAAGTGGGGAAATAGGGAAGTAATTTTTTATTTATTTATGATGGAGGCTAAGTGTATATCCCTTTGTATTATGTTCCCATGTGTTAACTGTTGATGTTTGGACAACATCGGAAAGACATTATCCCATAATAATAATAATAATAATAATAAAATAGTTATTATGATTATTAGAGACACATCCTTTCATGGATGGTCACCATATGTGCCTTTAGGTTCTCTATATATTTGACACTTTCATCATTGTAATAATAAATCAATCTCATATACATCATATACAATATTATATCATATCATCTCATATATACAAAATCTATCACATCATCTCATATATACAAAATGAATCTCATATAAAAAAATTCAACATGGTATCAGAGTGGGACTAGGGGTGACTCCCTCACGAGAGGGCCCAGGAAAATGAGAGTAGAGTAAAGTGTTGGGAGTGTTAAATTTATGGGGTTGTTACAATCTCTATGTACAACATATTTACCTTTTAGTCCTACCTAAATTATAGAAAGAATTCCATAAATTATGGTGGGCAGTAATTTCTAGTAAAAATGTCTAATTACCTAAATATGAAGAATGCACTGCTTATTTACTTCTACCTATATTTATGAAAAGAATCACATGAATTATGGAGGAAAAATTTAACAAATTCAAATACTATGTGGATGGATCATGACCAAATTAATGTTAATCTTTGGGTAGTTACAAGATATATTCTCCAACTATTTATAAGAAAGAAAATTTAATTTAATTTTCAAAGAGACGTGTCTCTTTGGATCAATCTAATATTACTATAAAAAGACACCTAAAAGACACAACAATAGACACACATATTTTTTCTCTCTCACACGTGGGAAGTTATCTAAGGAAGAGATTGAAGTTTATAAGTAGTTGAAATTTTCTAAATATAATTACTTTGTGATGTTCTAGAGTTTATTAAAGTAATATCGTATATCATTAAAAGTAATTACCACTTGCCGAAAATTGTGCATGTCTAACTTAACATTAGAAAATCATCATGGTTAGCCATATGACATCGAGCATATGATGTATGCGTTTTGGTCATAGTAAAAGACATATCATTTGCAGGGTCACTGTATATAATTGTGCACATCCATATAATGAAGAAGAAGACGAGGTCAACACATGTAGATGGAGAAGATGACTATGAAGACTATATAGCCTCAGAGGGAGAATGCATACTTAGAGTGGGCCTGATCTAAGAGAGAGTAAGTTGCTTAGAGAATTTCATTCAAAAAGGATTCCTCTTCAGATTCAAATTCAGATGGAAGAGATGTCCTCCAGGACTGACATATAGGAGGCTAGACCTTGAGGATATATGAGACCTCTTGGAGAAGATTCCCTTATTTCACTGAAGGAATCCAGTTAGAAGGACTGGGACGTGGACCTTTTAACCTTGATTCTGAGACATGTACATTGGTTGGCATAAAAAACGTTTGTTGAGATACCTATGTGGTACGAGTGGATATGGATTGAGATATGCCTCAAATGGATATGTGAAGATGCAGATTTATACAGACTCTGAATGGGCAGGGAGTGTAGTGGATCGAAAGAATAGTTATACATGTTGTTTTGGTATGGGATCAATGTGATCTCATGGTTGAGCATGGAGCATACATCAGTGGTACTTAATACAATGAAGGTAAAGTATACAACAACCAGTATTGTAAGTTGTGAAGCAACATGGATTCAAAAGTTTCTTGCATGACTTCATCTGATACATGATGCAAAAGGGAGATGTGAAGCTCCAGTACACATCCACATATGAGTAGCATCGGACATACATTCTATTAGAGTGGTCATGTTGATTTAATTGAGGAGAATGATACATTCACTCACAGGATTATCCATGTTGCTTTGGATAGTGGTGAATGGCCGAGGCACAATATTTCTCCTTAGTCAAGCTGATTTGACAAGGAGTGGAAAATGCTCGAGGTGTTGATGTTTCTCCAAATGGCAGCATCGGGTAGACATTCTCCCAGAGTGGTCATGTTGATTTGACTAAGGATAATGATACATTCACTCTCGAGATTAGCCATGCTGATTTGGCTAGTGGTGAATGGCACATGCATAGTCTTTCTCCTTAATCATGATGATTTGACAAGGAGTGGAATGTATATTTTAACCTTCTACAATTATTTACTGCAAACAGATTTTCAGTAAAAGAATAGAAAAGATACAACGGAAAATACACACATTACACATAGATTTTTCTCCTGGAAACCCAAATCGGGAAAACCAACATATTCTATATTCACCCACACCATACATTATTTACAATACAATATACATATAGGATCTAGTAGAATCCAAAACCCTAATCCAATGACTGGATTAGTCAACAACCCTAATTCCTTAATTGGAAATAGAAAACCATCGACAAAAAACCATGTGCCAAAAAACCGCCCAACAATGGACACGAAAATTGAGGCAATTTTTTTTGGGAGGGCGCTACCCCCAAACCCCCGCATAGGGGAGGCTATCACCCCCTTGCAACCCCCGAAGAGGGGGCCTAGATCCCCCCCCTCAAACCCCCATGCAAACCCATCGCAATGTAGCAGACATTATAACTAGTCATGCAAAGAATATAACACATACCCAACATTCTCCCAGTTGTTGTTTTCTTTGCATACATGGGGTTACAAGGTTACATAGTAAATAATCTAGGGCAACAATGCCCATAGATCCTCTACACCAAGAGAAATTGTCAGTGCTAACATATTTTTTAATTAATCTGTAACATTCTTCAAAGTTTCCACCTTCATCATCAACACTTTCTTTTATTCAACCATGTCTCTCACAAAGTGATATTGAACATCAATATTCTTTGTCTTTGAATGATAAGTCAGGTTCTTTGCTAGAAAAATTGCACTCTGATTGTCAAAATCTATCCTTACAACTTGTTATACTAACCCAATACCTAAATACAATCTTTGTAACCATATTTCTTCCTTGCTTGCATTAGTGGCTGCCATGTATTCAACTTCTGTAGTTGAAAGTGCCACTACAAACTGTCTTTTTCTCATCCAATTGACTGCTCCTCCAAACATGTTAAACACATACCCGCTTGTAGATATCCTACGATCCAGATCTCCAGCCCAGTCTTCATCCACAAAGCCATGTATGTCCAACACTCTGTCCAATCCTAGTCTTCCTTGGTATCACAATTCATAGCTAGAAATGCCATGCAAATACCTGAAAACCCTCTTTACTGTTGTCCAATGCTCGTTCCTTGGTTTTGACATATACCTGCTCAAAACTCCCACTGCATGTGCAATTTACGATCTAGTACAAACCATTGCATACATCAAACTACCAACTGCACTCACATATGGAACACAAGACATTTCCTCCTCCTCTTCCCGTGTCTTGGGACACTGATCCTCAGATAAATTTACACCAACATGAATACAGACCCTAAACAATTTACATTCCTGCATATTAAACCTCTGCAATATTGTCTCCACATATTTTCTCCGTTTTAACCATAGTTTCATGATTTTCCAATCTCTTTTAATTTCCATGCCCAAAATGAAATTTGCAGCACCAAGATCCTTCATGTCAAATTTAGAGGACAACTGAGTTTTCACATCCTGGATAATCTCCATGTTCCTTCCTATCAACAACATGTCATCCACATACACGACCAAATAAATCAAATGATCACCAATTAATTTAAAATACACACAGTGATCCTCTTTGTTTCTTGTGAAGCCAAGTCCCAACATATAAGTATCAAATTTTTAATACTACATCCTTGGTGATTGTTTTAAACCATATAGGGAATTTTTCATCTTGCATACCAGCTCCTTATTTCCATTCACACCAAAGCCTTCTGGTTTCTTCATATATATTTCTTCTTCCATATCCCCATGTAGGAATGTTATCTTCACATCCATTTGTTCTACTTCAAAATCAAACGCAACAACAACAGATAACATAAATCTAATAGAAGTTAACTTGGAAACATGAGAAAAAATCTCACCAAAATCAATTCCCTCAACCTGGGAAAAACCCTTTTCTACTAATCGAGATTTTTATTTCT
>ML779762.1:636417-668958 GCA_009831015.1 Picea engelmannii | reverse complement strand
TTGGAAAATATCCATCTAAAATGACCATGCAAGTAGTCATTGAGATTTGTTAAGCATATTGGAGAACAAGAATCTTGATAAGAAAATACCCAATGATTTTTTTTATAAGGAATGTCTAAGGAGAATCCTTTAAGAAAAATGAAAAATTGACTAAGTGTTTCACCTTTAAAACTTATTCATCAGAAGCTCATTGGAAATCAGTCATAAAAAATTTCTCATGATGTAGTGAAATTTTAATGAACCAATAACATGTGGGTTTTGATTGAAGAATTGTGGAAAATGTAACACACCCATCCCCCTAAGTAACATTTTAAGGAGTGTGGAATTAACATTTCATCTTTCTTTAGCTATCTCAATACCTCTCCTTGAGGGAATCATCGCCTTCTGCTCATTAAGAGATTTCCAACAAATATAATTATGCTCAATTCTAAGCTCGGGATCGAAGGTTATGGCCTCCTACAATTTCTCGGACTCACAAGGTCAACATCCAACACATTGCCACATGGAATCCACATGGAACTTCATCACTCATGTCCTCTAGCGTGGAAACATCGTGGTGTCGATGTATAGCCTGCCCCAACTTGTCGTTGTGGAGATTCTATCCACATAATCCTATCATCATTGTCGAACCTCATTTCAACGAAGTACCAAGTAGCCATTCTGACTGTCCCGGTGACAATCCACCTATCATACCTCTTCCAGATCTGACGGTCCTCAAGCCACTCTTCCTATGGTCTTGGTTGAGTCGGTGATTCTGACTTACTTGCAAGTTAGCACTAGTCCCTTCTTTTACATTCAGAAAATAAATCAGGGGGACCTACAACGATTTGACGTTCAAGATTTATCCTTCACCTTGCGCTGATCAACAATCTAAATTTCCTACCCTTTTCACTCATGTCGGCTCTCCTAACCAAATCCCTATAGTTTTAACTCCTAAGTCCCAATTACACTGCATAAGGATCAATGGATCCATATCTCATCGTCACATCCCCAACGAGATCGATGAATATCAACGGTCTCAAGCTTATTTCATTGTCGACACTCTTTAAGTGACATTTAACTTTCCATCCCCCTACTTTCGATGATGATGCCTTGAGCATTAATGATCCAAGGCCAATGTCTTGTAGATTTGAAGAACATCAATTAAAACAAAGGTTCAAAGAACCTCCTCACCCAATGGGACCCACAATCGTCCCATCAACCAATGTTTTTGTAACACCTGTTACCAAATTTTACATGTGGACTGTCGAGTTGGCAGGCTGCATCATTATGCCATCCTCATCCTCTTTCATAGCCTAAGTGTGGTCTTATATATATCGAAGGTGGATGATTATGCTCATATTAGGCACATATCGATGGTTCTCATCGACTCTTGTGCCACTTCATCATTGACACTCCCTGGCGAAATTTCCTTTTCCCACTTTTGATCGTCGATGACAATGCACACAACATTGACGTCATAGATCTCTCCTTATCATCTTGAACATATTGATGGTTTTCATTCTCTCTTCAAACTTTATTATTGTCACCAAAATTTTACAAGTTTTGGCTCTCAGTCATTCTCGACGATAAATATTTGTCGATGAAGGGCCGAGATTCACTCATCCCACCAAATAGATGGTCATAATCTCTTCTGAATCATCTCACAGTTTCTCAACTAGTTATCCCATTGATTGAGACTTAGTCATTTTCTGGGTTCTTATGGGTTGCGTCCAGGTATTCTAAGGTCTACAAACAATATCTGACCATTGTTGGTCTCTCAACCTCATGAATACGTAAGACCTTGCAAATCTTACAATATCTCCATGACAAATTGGTGTTTTCTTGGGATTCAGGGTCCTCCCTTTATTACAAGTAATTCCCCTATTTACATGAAACCCCATCACTAGTTGAAAGATATTTTTGTCCATATCCTACAAAATTTCCTCTAACACCACAAGGTCTTTAGGGACACAACAATCCACAATCGTTCATTTTCACAATTCAACACTTAAATTAAATGCCATGGTAACATAACCAATTTCTCAAAGATTCCACATAATTATTTATAAGCATTTACATTTCCCATTGCATTAGACATTTACATACACATATCATTCATATTCCATTTTAGCAAGATAATTTAAACACTTATCTGATAAGGGAATTTCCAACACCAAGTGACTCAGAGAGGACACCTTTCCTCTCAACCTTAGGCATTACTGTAGAGTACCTTCCTACAATATGCCACCCCTGTCCCAAGCCATGATACCACCAAGGAAAGTTGACTTAGCTGGGTTCTGAGCTTATGATGATCCAAGAAGGTTACTCTCCTTCCCCCTCTAACATAGCAGAACATTCCCACCTCCCACTGATCTCAGGCTCTCTACAAGTTTATCATGTGTTTTCTCAACTGGATTTATTGTACACACAGGATTATGTTCTCTGCTAAACAGTTCCTCGACGATCTCCCCTTACCAGTGCTATTTTTTGTCCAGCAAGCACCAAGATGTATCCCACTATTGATTCAAATCAGGATCTAGGTCTTCTCTGTTCAAGGTGATCATTAGTTGCTCATAAAAGCTTCCTATTTTCCTTTGTCTTCGACCAATACTCCTAAATATATCTCTGTGTTGTATTTCTCAGCCCATGAGTTTCAACACTCGCATGCTCTACTTGTTCTCTAGATCGTTCTGATGTCTGCATGTGCACCCTTGTGTGCGTTCTTCTCTTATTTTCTCTCTTTGTTATTGTGTTCTATTTTTATGTTATCTTGTCTCTTTTTGGTGGTGTTTTTCCACCTTTTTCCTTATTCTTTCCAGTTCCCTTGGGACTATCATGGCTTCATGTTGTTTCCACCTGCAGTCCATGGTTCTCATTATGAAGAGGCAGATCCATAGATTCTTGCTGTCAGGTCATTTAATTATCCCTTTCCTTCTTCAAGGGGCCAACTACCAACAATCACTAACTATTCCAAACACCATGCAACTTATTTTATTGGTCATGTGGCTCTACATAGGTCTAGTACATTGAAGGTGTAAAGTTGTGCTTAGCAAGCATAAGTAAGCTTGTTAAACAAGATTCCTGTTTTCCTCACTAATGCATCTAAGCTTCTTCTACACTCAACCATTTAATCAATCCCAGCTCAGTCAATTTCCTTTGGTGTATCATGGCCAATACTGTCAAGGTTGTTCCTCCTCGGTCATTTATTTGGCGTTTTTATTAAATTAAACATAGTTTACATGTTCCATAACATAAATTATGTAACCTTAACATAATTATAGTCTCGGGGAAAAATGAGGCGTTACAGAAAAAATCTAAAATTTAACTAAGTATCAAAATAGTCATTAAAAAAAGTCATTGGAAATTTCTGGACTATAGGATGCAATGAAATTTTGATGGAGGAAGGATAAGTGGTTTTCGATTATCTATTTCCAAATAAAATTTGAAAAAATTGACTAGTGTTAAATATCGAAAGTAGTCATTGGTAATGCATATATGAAAACCATTGGGAAAATCATCAGGATTGTCATTAGGATAGTGATTAGAATAGTCATCGGAAGTGGTCATTATATGAGGCCATAGAAGTCATCAAAAAAATATAGAATCAATGAAGGATGAAGAATTTAAATGAGGGCTTTTGGGAGTAGACCTATGGAGTAAAATAGTCACTGAGATTGGGCTGAGTTAGTCATTATAACTAGTGATATGAAATAGGTAAATGACATAAGTGTTGGGAATGAGAATGGTATTGCTAGAAGCATATGATAGTGCTTGAGAAGGTTCATGGACAAGGCATTGTGAGTTATAAGTAGAGGAACAAGATATAGACATTGATTCTATAGTTAAAAAAAATCAAGTTTGGAACCAAAATCTTGTTTTGGGCGTAACTTGAGCATATGAATTGGGATGGAGGTGAAATTTTAGATGTAAGTATATAGTGACAAGGCCTATAAAAGTTATTAAGGATGGTTTGTAGATTCAACTCTAGAAGTTTGGAAAATGGAAATCAATAGTTTTCAAAGAAAAAAAAGGTACTTAATGACAAGAGCTCAATTGAATATGAAATTTGGACAATGTTGAATATGAGTTGGCACAAAGACACCTAGTAAAGTATTTGGATAAATTCCAAGGGTTTTGGAGATTTTTCTGAAGGAATAAGCCAAAATTTACTATTCCAGGAAACTTTTCGATGATTTTGGAAACTCTAAATGGAGGAAAAGTGACTTAAGACATCAAATGTTTTTTTCCTACTCAACATTTGATCTCCTCAACAATTTGGATAAATTTTTCTTAGTGAAAACTTTATAGTTTTGTTCCGTTGGAAAGATAAAAGATTTTTCCAAAATTTATAAGTCCAAAGTAAGTGAAAAATGAACAAAATTGACAATTCCAAATTGATGTAGAAAATGGCTGGAGCATCAGATCATCGAGATGAAGGTTGCAAACTGTTCACAATTTAGAGTACTATTTGTTCCCAATAAAAATGTTTTTATGGTTCTTGATGGATTTTCTTCTATAGGTGGGTGAAGTTGGTCTTCAACCTTTATTGCATTAATAAGGAAAAAGTGCATAAAATGGGAAAAAATGTTAACTTTTGAGGGCTATAACTTTTAGCTCCGAGCTCAAAATTGAGCATGGGTATAGTCATTAGAAAGAGATTTTAGGGGATAGTGTAACAAAAGGTTTATTTTTTCAAAACGTTTATCTATTTACTATGAAGTATTAGTAAAACAAATCCTTAGAGATTTATTTGACAAAGATAATTTGTCGATATTGGGATACCTCAAAAGTGTCTTGAGCCTTGGGAAAGAGATATATAATGAACTATGAGAATACAAGATGTAAAAATGATCAAGGATGATTGTATACATAATGCTTGTATTGGATAAGAGGTAATTGATGATAAAGGATAGAGTTATTCTTGGGTTTGGACTACTTTAGGAGAGGCAAAGTAAGCTATCAAGGATTAGAGGAAACTTGAAGTATTATGAGATCATGTAAAGAGAACGATGAACTTCAATTTAATTGGGAGCTATCATTGAAGGGATGAAGCACTTGATTGTGTGGAATTGTCTTGATGGACAAAGTTGGGTCTCACTAATAATTAACCAATGAATGAAGATAAAATTTCAAAATTTGAAAAAGCTTAATGACAATTAGAGATAGAGAAGGGAATGAGATGATGATGGATGCCTAAGTTGTTGGAATATATTGCAATATTGAAGAAATGATTCAAACAACAAGTGAAAATTATTGGAAGGAGACGAAAATAGAGAATGTTGAGTACATTCTGAATATACAATGGGTAGTACATCAAAGTAGAATATAAGGATTGTAGTTACTTCCAAATTGGAAGTATAACAAAAAATGAAGCATATGAGGTGAAAATTGTATCTAGGCTTTGTATTGGTTGTAAAATAGAATGGACTTTGAAATGAGTGCATATAAATCTAGAATGATATAAATTACAACATTATAAGGTACTAGAAAAATTATTATAAAAATAATTAAAGCTAGGGTAAGATTGGCCAATAAAGGAAGCGACTACTGAAGGTTGTAATATGATTATGGGATGGAAATGAGGAAGGGCCAAGTTGGCTTGGTTGGAAATTTATTAAGAGAAATGGACTAGAAAAATCTATAGGTTAACAGAATGAAAAGGAATCATAAAACAAAAACAAATACTATTGCTATAATCAGATGGGATTTGAGGGTAGCCCAAGAGAGCAAAGGAAACAACAAAAGAATGAAGGAAGATACGAGGTGATAATGAATTGTTGTAGTAGAAAATGGTGAAGATGGCTAGCAAGGTAGACATGATAATGAGGTAGTTTTTCTCATCTTAAACTTTCTTTTGTTAATAGAAGTGGAGTTGTATGTTTATAAAATTAATGAGTATAAATTTTTATACATGTAGTGAATCACTACTTGGGTGAGAACACTATATGTAACAATCTAATGTGTGGTTGGTAATAAGCCCATAGAAAATATCAGCTATGGTGTGGAGTTCCAAATTATGTAGAGGAATTGGAAGGGAGAATTCCTTAACTATTTTCTTGCATAGTTATATTTCTTAATATTGAGAGAGTTTCTATATGTTGATAGTTTTAAGGCATGTGAATGCTGAAAATGCATGAGAATGGAACAACTAGAATTCATATGCACCAATAGGCATATTGATATATATTATGTGGTAGAGTGCATATAGATATGCTTGTACGTATATGTGATATTACATATTGGTTAAAAGTGGTTTGTTGTTACATATTCCATGAATATGGCATGATTATTAAATGTGATTGATGATGGTTGTGTAACTAGAAAGGGTTGGGAACATGGCTAAAGAGGTTTTTGATATTGCCGCATATGACAACCAACCTTGTGAAGAAAGGATAATGAGAATACAATGCTAATCAATGATTGGTGAAAGGATTGTGCAAGACTCTATAAGACACCAATTAATCATGTGATATTAGAGATGTTGATGGAATCCATGTAGTTATAGATTTATTTATATTGCATAGGTGTTGAAGAGAATTTAGATAAGAATTCCTTTAGTCGTGATTTATTATCATAAGTTGAAATGTTTATGTGGTTGATTGCATTGTGTGAATAATACCCATGTAGGAAATGGTAAAGGAAATAATCCTCAAACCTATAAATATTGTTAAAGTATTTTTAATGCATTCATACAAGATAAAATATCATGCGACGTTGTGTTTATCATGAGATGATAACCAAGACAAGAAATAATTATTATCCTATTGTGAAAGTGAGATGGCCAGGTGTGAGACATAGTATTGTCAGATATGGAAAGACTATAAAACTGTACAAGTGTCCAATTGTCTCTATAATTGTGTCAGTATTTTGGAAGTGAAAAATTCTTGCCAACATTGAAGACACCATTAGAAGGGAAGGATTTCTTAAGGGGCTATTGAGTAGAGAAAGGAACGGCCTTCCAGAAAGCTCGAGGACTCTTTAGTAGAGAAGGGGTATATCCTAGTGTTGTGTTAGGTTGAAGGGGAAGGTGTCCAAATGATTGAGAAAGTGTTGGGGAGGTGGCTGAGCGATGTGTTGACGTGTTGGATAGACCTTCCAACTCATCATGGTGGAATGCATGACATGGGAACATGGAATTGTTGAATTAATGAAAGTATGCATTGAGTAAGCATGCAAGATATGATCATGCACACACGTATGATTGACACATATTCTTGATTGCATTGTGTGAATGCAAGCTTATGCTATATTTCATTGCAGATACCATGTTAACAATTGAAATGATGAATTATTGGTATATCATAGTTCCAATACCATTTCATGAGTTGTTGTGGATGTGGTAGTGGAAGAATTGTATGAATAAGTAGTCATGTTTTATTTGACTACATGAAAACTCTATTAGGAGAACATAGTTACAAAAGGAGATGTCTTGGATATGGTAATGAAAATAATCCATAATGAATAGAGGGACTATTTCCTACACAATTGAAAGAAAAGTATTATGTAGAACTTTCTATATTATTTGGAATTTGATTGTTGTAATAATTATTTCAAAAGTTGGAGGATAGATAAAGATATGCATCATAATATTTGTATGTTTAAGTTTATGATAGGTGGACGGTGAAACTACTTATTAAGGTCAAAATATGGATTTTATAAGTTGGAAAGCCTAGGAAGAAGGACACTGTGATGACACTAGAACACTATGATTTCCATAATATATTGATTGATTAGAGGTTGCTAGTGGAATGCCTAGTAGTGAGACTTTATAAGTTTGCACTCTTCTTGCATGTGAAAGAATTGGCAAGATGGATCACACAAGGGACTATTTAGAAGAGAAAGGGATAGTTGAGCCTAGAACGACAAGTTGTTGAAAGGACAAGGAAAATTAAATAATTATGGCATGAGAGATTCATAAGGCGTGTTTGTAGGGACCAAGGAGGGTGTGTCATAAAGGAAAGTGAACTAAAATCTCACCCATGATAGCCTTGTGAAGCAGATAAATATTCATATAGATAAGTATTGGGCTAGAATTGCATACTTACTTTTGTGTTATTATTATACATACTTACATTGTGAAATTGAAAATTCCTATGGATAAGGGTGATTGCTGCAAGTTAATTGGGTCTACCTTGAGTTGTTGTGAGATGGAGTGTTATCATCCCCAACTAGGTTCTATTTCCATAGGTGACATGTTGAGCTCATAAAGAGTATATTGTTGTAACAACTTCGAGACCTATTGTTGACCTATGCTTATGCCTTGAACAATCTAGGGTTTACCCTGGGTACCATCATCATAATGTGGGGAAGTGACAGGGGGGTTTCCCCATGATATGTTACTTGAAAAAATAAAAAAATAAGAAGAAGGACAACTGCTACATAAAAATGGCTATAACATGCATGTTTTCCTTGATGATTGTTATAGAATCATTTGAAGAATGAAGGCGCAGATTTATTATTGGAAACAAGAACATCGAGAATGATGTTATTCCAAAGCAGGGGAGGAATGAAAATCCCCCCTATAAAATTATAAGAATTTTGTGTAAGTATATGGTAAGTGGGTAAGTAAAGTACCATTTGATTATATTTTAATTAAAATAATATAATAACAAACAAAGAAATATGTACACTTGGGGGTTATTACTCCTTATGAGCACCATGGGGGCAATGAACCAACAAGTGGGGAAATAGGGAAGTAATTTTTTATTTATTTATGATGGAGGCTAAGTGTATATCCCTTTGTATTATGTTCCCATGTGTTAACTGTTGATGTTTGGACAACATCGGAAAGACATTATCCCATAATAATAATAATAATAATAATAAAATAGTTATTATGATTATTAGAGACACATCCTTTCATGGATGGTCACCATATGTGCCTTTAGGTTCTCTATATATTTGACACTTTCATCATTGTAATAATAAATCAATCTCATATACATCATATACAATATTATATCATATCATCTCATATATACAAAATCTATCACATCATCTCATATATACAAAATGAATCTCATATAAAAAAATTCAACATGGTATCAGAGTGGGACTAGGGGTGACTCCCTCACGAGAGGGCCCAGGAAAATGAGAGTAGAGTAAAGTGTTGGGAGTGTTAAATTTATGGGGTTGTTACAATCTCTATGTACAACATATTTACCTTTTAGTCCTACCTAAATTATAGAAAGAATTCCATAAATTATGGTGGGCAGTAATTTCTAGTAAAAATGTCTAATTACCTAAATATGAAGAATGCACTGCTTATTTACTTCTACCTATATTTATGAAAAGAATCACATGAATTATGGAGGAAAAATTTAACAAATTCAAATACTATGTGGATGGATCATGACCAAATTAATGTTAATCTTTGGGTAGTTACAAGATATATTCTCCAACTATTTATAAGAAAGAAAATTTAATTTAATTTTCAAAGAGACGTGTCTCTTTGGATCAATCTAATATTACTATAAAAAGACACCTAAAAGACACAACAATAGACACACATATTTTTTCTCTCTCACACGTGGGAAGTTATCTAAGGAAGAGATTGAAGTTTATAAGTAGTTGAAATTTTCTAAATATAATTACTTTGTGATGTTCTAGAGTTTATTAAAGTAATATCGTATATCATTAAAAGTAATTACCACTTGCCGAAAATTGTGCATGTCTAACTTAACATTAGAAAATCATCATGGTTAGCCATATGACATCGAGCATATGATGTATGCGTTTTGGTCATAGTAAAAGACATATCATTTGCAGGGTCACTGTATATAATTGTGCACATCCATATAATGAAGAAGAAGACGAGGTCAACACATGTAGATGGAGAAGATGACTATGAAGACTATATAGCCTCAGAGGGAGAATGCATACTTAGAGTGGGCCTGATCTAAGAGAGAGTAAGTTGCTTAGAGAATTTCATTCAAAAAGGATTCCTCTTCAGATTCAAATTCAGATGGAAGAGATGTCCTCCAGGACTGACATATAGGAGGCTAGACCTTGAGGATATATGAGACCTCTTGGAGAAGATTCCCTTATTTCACTGAAGGAATCCAGTTAGAAGGACTGGGACGTGGACCTTTTAACCTTGATTCTGAGACATGTACATTGGTTGGCATAAAAAACGTTTGTTGAGATACCTATGTGGTACGAGTGGATATGGATTGAGATATGCCTCAAATGGATATGTGAAGATGCAGATTTATACAGACTCTGAATGGGCAGGGAGTGTAGTGGATCGAAAGAATAGTTATACATGTTGTTTTGGTATGGGATCAATGTGATCTCATGGTTGAGCATGGAGCATACATCAGTGGTACTTAATACAATGAAGGTAAAGTATACAACAACCAGTATTGTAAGTTGTGAAGCAACATGGATTCAAAAGTTTCTTGCATGACTTCATCTGATACATGATGCAAAAGGGAGATGTGAAGCTCCAGTACACATCCACATATGAGTAGCATCGGACATACATTCTATTAGAGTGGTCATGTTGATTTAATTGAGGAGAATGATACATTCACTCACAGGATTATCCATGTTGCTTTGGATAGTGGTGAATGGCCGAGGCACAATATTTCTCCTTAGTCAAGCTGATTTGACAAGGAGTGGAAAATGCTCGAGGTGTTGATGTTTCTCCAAATGGCAGCATCGGGTAGACATTCTCCCAGAGTGGTCATGTTGATTTGACTAAGGATAATGATACATTCACTCTCGAGATTAGCCATGCTGATTTGGCTAGTGGTGAATGGCACATGCATAGTCTTTCTCCTTAATCATGATGATTTGACAAGGAGTGGAATGTATATTTTAACCTTCTACAATTATTTACTGCAAACAGATTTTCAGTAAAAGAATAGAAAAGATACAACGGAAAATACACACATTACACATAGATTTTTCTCCTGGAAACCCAAATCGGGAAAACCAACATATTCTATATTCACCCACACCATACATTATTTACAATACAATATACATATAGGATCTAGTAGAATCCAAAACCCTAATCCAATGACTGGATTAGTCAACAACCCTAATTCCTTAATTGGAAATAGAAAACCATCGACAAAAAACCATGTGCCAAAAAACCGCCCAACAATGGACACGAAAATTGAGGCAATTTTTTTTGGGAGGGCGCTACCCCCAAACCCCCGCATAGGGGAGGCTATCACCCCCTTGCAACCCCCGAAGAGGGGGCCTAGATCCCCCCCCTCAAACCCCCATGCAAACCCATCGCAATGTAGCAGACATTATAACTAGTCATGCAAAGAATATAACACATACCCAACATTCTCCCAGTTGTTGTTTTCTTTGCATACATGGGGTTACAAGGTTACATAGTAAATAATCTAGGGCAACAATGCCCATAGATCCTCTACACCAAGAGAAATTGTCAGTGCTAACATATTTTTTAATTAATCTGTAACATTCTTCAAAGTTTCCACCTTCATCATCAACACTTTCTTTTATTCAACCATGTCTCTCACAAAGTGATATTGAACATCAATATTCTTTGTCTTTGAATGATAAGTCAGGTTCTTTGCTAGAAAAATTGCACTCTGATTGTCAAAATCTATCCTTACAACTTGTTATACTAACCCAATACCTAAATACAATCTTTGTAACCATATTTCTTCCTTGCTTGCATTAGTGGCTGCCATGTATTCAACTTCTGTAGTTGAAAGTGCCACTACAAACTGTCTTTTTCTCATCCAATTGACTGCTCCTCCAAACATGTTAAACACATACCCGCTTGTAGATATCCTACGATCCAGATCTCCAGCCCAGTCTTCATCCACAAAGCCATGTATGTCCAACACTCTGTCCAATCCTAGTCTTCCTTGGTATCACAATTCATAGCTAGAAATGCCATGCAAATACCTGAAAACCCTCTTTACTGTTGTCCAATGCTCGTTCCTTGGTTTTGACATATACCTGCTCAAAACTCCCACTGCATGTGCAATTTACGATCTAGTACAAACCATTGCATACATCAAACTACCAACTGCACTCACATATGGAACACAAGACATTTCCTCCTCCTCTTCCCGTGTCTTGGGACACTGATCCTCAGATAAATTTACACCAACATGAATACAGACCCTAAACAATTTACATTCCTGCATATTAAACCTCTGCAATATTGTCTCCACATATTTTCTCCGTTTTAACCATAGTTTCATGATTTTCCAATCTCTTTTAATTTCCATGCCCAAAATGAAATTTGCAGCACCAAGATCCTTCATGTCAAATTTAGAGGACAACTGAGTTTTCACATCCTGGATAATCTCCATGTTCCTTCCTATCAACAACATGTCATCCACATACACGACCAAATAAATCAAATGATCACCAATTAATTTAAAATACACACAGTGATCCTCTTTGTTTCTTGTGAAGCCAAGTCCCAACATATAAGTATCAAATTTTTAATACTACATCCTTGGTGATTGTTTTAAACCATATAGGGAATTTTTCATCTTGCATACCAGCTCCTTATTTCCATTCACACCAAAGCCTTCTGGTTTCTTCATATATATTTCTTCTTCCATATCCCCATGTAGGAATGTTATCTTCACATCCATTTGTTCTACTTCAAAATCAAACGCAACAACAACAGATAACATAAATCTAATAGAAGTTAACTTGGAAACATGAGAAAAAATCTCACCAAAATCAATTCCCTCAACCTGGGAAAAACCCTTTTCTACTAATCGAGATTTTTATTTCTTCACTTTTCCTTTTGCATTCATCTTCTTTTTAAATACCCATTTGCTTCCAATGGGATTTCTTCTAGTTGGCAACTCCACTATATCCCAAGCCTCATTATTATACAAGGCTACCATTTCTTCATCCATGGCCTTTTACAGAGTTTTCCATCCTCTGAATCCACTGCCTCCCTAACAATTCTAGGATCATCATCAATAATAAAAAAAGAAAAATTTGAACAAAAAATTAGGTGGAGTATACCTTTTCGGTTTCCTTCTTTCCCAAATCGATCTCCTCAATATTGGAGTATGAGGCTCTTCTTATTCTGATTCCTGCTCTTATGTAGATTCTGATTCATCATCCTTTAGATCAAACTCTATTTTCTCTAGTTCTTCCTTACTTGGTAGGACATCCTATTTGAAAAAATATTTTATTTCTCTAAATACCACATCTTGTTTATACACAACCTTCTTAGTTTATGGGTTCCAAATCTTATAACCTTTAATACCACCTTTATACCCAATAAATATACACTTTTCAGCCTTCTTATCTAGCTTACTCATGTTTTCCTTTGGAACATGAACATAAGCCTCATAGCCAAATACCTTGAGATGTGTGAGAGAAGGTTTCTTACCAGTCCATACCTCTTGTGGAGTCTTGTCATCCAATGCTGACGAGGGTGATCTGTTGACCAGGTAACATACAATACCCACTTCCTCTGCCCAGAATTCTTTCCATAAATCGACACCACTGAGCATGCACATTTATTTTTCCATCAACGTCATGTTCATCCTTTCTGCAACTCCATTCTATTGAGGTGTATATGGAGTAGTATTATACCTTGATATATCACTCTTCTTACATAATTCTTCAAATTCATTCCCGCAAAACTCTCCACCATTATCTATCCTCAACACCTTAATTCTTTTCTCTATTTGATTCTCAACAAGAGCCTTAAACTCTTTAAACCTGTCAAAGACTTCATATTTCTTCCTTAGAAAATATATCCAACTATTTCTAGAGAAGTCATCTATAAATGAGACATAGTACATAGATTTTCCCAAAGATGGAACCGACACAGGTCCAAACACATCACTGTGAACTAGCTGTAGAATTCCTTCCGCCCTCGTTGCACCAGAGGGGAATCTTACCCAATTTTGCTTCCCATATACAAAATGTTCACAAAAATCAAAATCCAGAGAGTAGTTAGACATACCTCCAACCATACCTTTACCCTGTAGTACTTGAAAACCCTTATGCCCTAGTCTTTGATGCCACATCATAACCTTTTCTCTAGAGACTATAGGATTTCTTTCTTCTTCAACTCCAATATCAGAAAAAATTGAACTATTACACCCATCACTAATAGTGCTTCCTTGCATCTTATACAGAGTTCCAAATCGAACTCCCTTCAGCAACACAATTTCTCCTCAATCCATCCTGCATGTTTCCTTTTCAAATATTGTTTTTACCCCTACATTGTCCATTTTTCTTACATAAATCAAATTTCTGGCCAATCCTTGGATGTGCAGAACACCATGTATTTTTCTAATTCTTCCATCTATGAGCCTCAACTTGACTTTTACTCATCCTATGATTTTGGTTGTCGAGTCATCATCGAGGAAAACATTACCTCCATCATACCTTTCATATTCACAGAACCATTCCCTGTGGGGAGTCATATGAAAGGGTGCACCTGAGTCAACCAACCATGCCTCATGATCTGCATGTGTGCTTGAAGAAGCCAAGTACACATCCCCTCCTTCTTCCTTGAAGGTATTTTATTCTGTAGAAGGAGCTTCTTTAGATCCCTTCTTTTTCTCCACTTTGGATCTACACTGCTTCTTGTAATGCCCTTATTTTCCACATCTCCATCATACCTTTACAAACTTTCCGGGAGATTTATATCTACTCTTAGACTTAGATCTCCAACTTGAGGACTTAGATATATTTCTTTCGTGGGAGTGTTCTCTTGCAAATAATGCATTTGTTCTTTGTACTTCCATGTTCTTCCATCTCATCTCCTCTGACAACAAGGATGAGACCACTTCATCAAACCTCAAGGAAGTTGCATTACTACCTATGGCCACAACCAGACTATCCCACGAGTCTAGTAAAGAGAACAATAAACTGATGCACTTATCTTCATCTAAAATTTTAATCTCAACAGATACTAACTAACTTACCATAGTATTGAAGGTGTTAATATGCTCTACCACTAAGTCTCCATCTCTCATCCTTAGGTTATACAACTTATTTCTTAGGAATAGTTTATTTACTAGGGACTTAGAATAATACAACTTTCCCAACTTATCCCATAAATCCTTGGATGTAGCTTCCTCTGACACATTCAGTAATATTGAATCCAAGAGACACAGTCGAATTGTGCTCTTCGCCTTCCGATCCAACTTTTTCCATTCATCTACTAAAGTTCCTATAGGTGCAGTACTTGGATCCATCATGATCCACTGATCTCTATCCACCAACAGATATTCCATCTTGAGCTTCCACATCTCAAAAATTTTCCCATTAAACTTTTCGATCTCCATTTTTGAACTGCTCACCATTTCTCTTCACCTCAAGAATCAATACCGTAGATCTCCCACTATAACAAGGATTATCACAGTCTTGATCCAAACCCTTGACCACAAAGGTGTCCCCCTGAAGCCAATAATCACTTTGATACCAAATGTAGATTTTAACCTTGTACAATTATTTACTACAAACATATTTTCAGTAAAAGAAAAAAAAATATACAATGGAAAATACACACATTACACAGATTTTTCTCCTGGAAACCTAAACCGAGAAAACCAACATATTCTATATTCATCCACACCATACATAGTTTACAATAAAATATACATATAGGAGCTAGTGGCATCCAAAATCCTAATCCAATGATCTGGATTAGTCAACAACCCTAATTCCTTAACCAGAAATAGAAAACCATTGGCAAAAAACCATGTGCTGAAAAACCACCCAACAATGGACACAAAAATCAAGGTGACACAAAAATCGAGGAATTTCTTTTTTGGTGGGAAACGCCATCGAACCCCCGTGCGGGGGGGATATTTCCCCCCTACAACCCACAAAGGGGGGGCCTAACCTCAAACCCCCTTGCACACCCGACGCAACATAGCAGACACTATAACTAGTTGTGCAAATAATATAACACATACCCAACATGGAAAAGACTCGAGTTGGTGATATTTCTCTAGGTGGTTGCATCAGGTAGACATTCTCCCAGAGTGGTCATGCTGATTTGACTGAGGAGAATGATACATTCACTCATAGGATTAAGCATGATGATTTGGCTAGTGGTTAATGGCCCAGGGCATTGATTTTCTTCATCTATTAGCATCGGGAAGATATCCTCCCAGAGTGGACATGCTGACTTGGATGAGGAGGATGATACATTCACTCACAGTATTAGCCATGTTGACTTGGCTAGTGATGAATGGCCCAAGCACAATATTAGAGACTCGAGGTGCTATCACATTCCTGCTCCAATTTGGAGCGTTCTATGTTGATCAGAAGATCATGTGAGGAGAAGTATACATTAACTGGGTGCATCTCGGAGATGATTACATCAACATGGGCTTATTGACAAGTGTAAGAGGGAGTTGGCCTCAGAGTTCAAAATCAAGAATCTTGGTGTGATGCAGAATGTCTCCCTAGCCGAGAAGGAGTGTTTAAGTTAGAACCATCGAGCAGACATTCTCCAGAGTGGTCATGCTGATTTGACTGAGGAGAATGGCCCAGGCACAATCTTATGGACTCAAGATGCTTGAGGTGCATAATGTCTCCCTCGTTGAGAGGGAGTGTTGATGTTTGGACAACATCGGGAAGACATTGTCCCAGATTAATAATTAATAATATAATTATTAATTTTTAATAATATTAATAATAGTAATATAATAATAATAATAATAATAAATAGTTATTATAATTATTAGAGACACATCCTTTCATGGATGGTCAACATATGTGCCTTTAGGTTCTCTATATATTTGGCACATTCATCATTGTAATAATCAATCAATCTCATATACATCATATACAATATTATATTATATCATCTCATATATACATAATCTATCACATCATCTCATATATACAAAATGAATCTCATGTAATATTTCAATAAAAAATTCAACATTACTTTCCCAGGTTTATGATCGGTGGGCACATTTTCCCCGTGAAAGTTGTTGGTAGGTTTGGCAGGAAGGAGTGTTCTTGTAATTGATGGCAAGAACAAAAGGCGAGGTAGAAGGAAGTGAATGGATATTAAATCTCAGGAGAGTTAACAAATGAAGATCAAAAGCTTAGAAGAGATGGAATGATAAAACTCAGATCAAATCGAGACTGTCGGATATGCAAGCCAGATCAATGGAAGGGATGGATTGCAGGGAGCGAGAGATGAATTAAAATACTCTCCAGTTAGAATTCCGCAATTCGTCTAGATCATCAGATCTCATAGCTTAGAAGATCTACAACTGCGGTTGATCCAACAAACAATGAGTTTAACTCATATTAAATCATGACCGTCGGATGCGTAATCGCCAAATCTATAGAAGGGATGAATTGCGGAGATTGAAAGGAGAATTAAACATCGTGCTTGTTCCCATCCTGCAATTAGTCAGGACCGTCCGATCATATAGCTTCGAAGATCAATGATTGTGGTTAACTCACCAATAATGCACATCTTCCCATTGCGGAGTTGGGTGATGAGTTAAAACACTCACAGATTGTGGTTGCGCAAACATTCTTGATCGTGGATATGTTTTAAGAAACTTCACAATCGTTGGATCATTTTTTAGTGGAAGGACAAGATAAGCGAGAAAAATGTTTGAGAATTTGATTATGCGAATTCTTGTCAGTTGTTGGATCACTTTCAAGTGGAAGGACAGTATAAGATAGCAGAGCCGCAACGCTGACAGATCAAGCCATCAATCTAAGATCCTAATCGACGAACATCATTTAGTTCGAGTTTAAAGTCACGAGGAGGTTACACTCCAAAATGTTTTAGATGTGAAATACCCGAAGCCCGAAAATACGAAATGAATAATGATCATCGGATTTGGAGGACAAACGAGGACCGTTGGATCAGAGCTGTTGGTCAGCAGACCACTTTAGCAAAAGGGCATAGTGGCAGACCACTTCAGAAGACCACGTCAGAAGACCATGTTAGCAAACCACGTCAGCAAATACGCATGGCATAATCAGGTTATGACAAGTGTCAAGAGGAAATTGGCTCGTGCCATGTCAACAAGTGACGTAAGCAAGTTACATCACTTCGAGAGAATTTCTTCAGGAGTTTCACCACCAAGAAATGTCAAAAGTCCTAAAGTCCCAAAGGACAAAGGTCTGAAGTCACTCTTAGCCATCGATCTAAGATACATCACAAGTTAGGCTGACCACTAGATCAAGGAGACGAACATGTGTTACATTGGGAGATCTACGTCAACGGCAACAAGAAACTGTGACAGACCACATTAGCAATCTACGTCAGCAAGGACACATGGCACAGTTAGAAAACGACAAGTGCCAAGTTGAAATCAACATTTTAGGTATGTGAAAATCACGAATCTGAGTGACACGTGGTAGATTCTCAGCTCATGACACGTCATCAAGTGACACAAGTAGTTACATCACTCTGGGAGTTTTTCTTCGAGAGTTTTACCACCGCACTCTCCCAATGTCCCGAAGTCTCGAATGCTGAAGACCCGAAGTGGAAATGAGATGTCCGATCTGAAAGATCACTTCAGAAGCATTCTTGTCCGTCGATTTACTACAGTGGAAGGATAGTGTAAGTGGAAGCATTGACTGATAGCAAGCGGTCTCCACCGTTTATGACTTACCGAGAAGGTGATCACTCCGGAGGAAATAATGGGTTGAGACTCGAAATCTCCGAAGTCTGGAGACCCGAAGGAGATATCGTCTGTCAATCCTATGTTGGGTGCACTCTCAACCATTGATCAAGATACAATGGAAGGATAGCATAAGTGTAATAGCCAAAGACCCAGAGTAAAAGGTGGCCATCCATCTCAATGGTTGATTAAGTCCTGACCGTCAGATTAAGCCTTGTAAGAATCAAATCTGACGATTGATCTGTTTCAGCTAAATGAATGTAAACTGTTCGATCTGTTCGATGATATTGTGTTCAGGAGATTTGAAAGGTTGGAAGTCACGAAGAACCAAAGGACAAAGTGTTGAAGTTACGACAATCGTCCATTTTAGGAGACTAAATCATGACCTTTGAAATTGATAAGCGCTCGTTAATCCTAGGAGTATGGTCATTGCCAGTGATCACGTGAAGGAAAGGGCTTAGAAGCCAAAGAATCCATAATTGACTGGATGTAAATGACAGAGAAGATGAAGAGTTTCGACTACCAAAGAAGCTAAGGAATCTCAGCATAACGCCCACTGATGATGAACACATTGAGATAACTGCTAGAGAAGATTAAGAGTTGCCATGATGATTAGGTAGATGACTCGACGTGATAAAAAGGAAGCAGAAACAAAGAAGTGAAATGGGTCTGCTGGTCAGCTATGCAGTTGTGAGGAAGATATGCAGTGAACAATCTGTATGGCAGAACAATGACACAATGAAGAGCATGCAAAGGCATAGTGCATAGAAGGGATATGGCTCACAAAGCATACAATTCAGAAGAACATAAAGCGCAAGGCATGCGAGCAGGAGGACATTGATGCAGGCAGGGCAGAGTAGTGTAGCAAAACAATGAAGTGACTAGTAAGCCATTGATAAACACTGTCTCACTGTAATAGATTCCAGCAAGAAAAGATTTATATTTCAGGGTGGTAGGGAGGTTCTAGGGAGGATTGTTTTCCTCAGAGTTTCAAGTAGGTGCTTGAACACAGGGAGTTGTAGCTTCCATTTGGTTACAGCCAGAAAAACTAGGGTGGTAGGGTGGTGCAAGGGAGAACTATTGTTCTCTGTTATACAGGTTGGTGCCTATGTGACTAGAAGTTGGTGCTTCCATCGAGTTGGTGTTGGAACACTCAGGGAGTTGGTGCTTCCTTCTAGTGGGTGCTAGAGAAATCAGAGAGTTGGTGCTCTCAACAAGTTTCTTCTTGTAAAACAGAGGTTGTAGCCTCAGGAGGAGTTGGAGCTCATAAGAATGATAATGTACAGAAAATAAAGATTACTTATCATATCAAGAAGAAGAGGTTTTTTCCTTTATGGGTTTCCTCAGGAAATATCTGTCTCTGTATATTTCATGTGTTTGATTGAGGTTGAATATTCTATTGCTTACCTCCCTGCATTATTGTGATCATCATTGAGTGTTCTATAAAGAGTTTAAAATAGGCATAATTGTTTAAGCACAGTAACAACTAATTCACCCCCCTCTCAGTTGTCCAACAATTGGTATCAGAGCCGGTTCCTTTTATTTAAAGGTAGATCAGTAAGCTTAAACATGTCAAGTCATGAATGAACTTCAACTAATAAGGCCCCTCTGTTCAATGGAACAGACTTTGCCTTTTGGAAAGTTAGGATGGGAACCTACATAATGGCTTTAGGTGCAGATGTCTGGGATGTGGTAGAGACTAGTTATGTAAAGCCAATTGTACTAGCTAATAAGGATGACAAGCTAGAATTCATCTTCAATGCTAAGGCTATGAATATTATTCTAAGTGGGCTTGCAGAAGCAGAATTTGTAAAAGCTATGCACTTAGAAACTGCCAAAGACATGTGGGACAAACTCATTAGCAGTTATGAAGGTAATGAGAAGGTAAAGGATGCCAAGCTTCAAACCTACAGAGTACAGTTTGAACAACTACATATGAAAGAAGATGAAACTATTGGGAAGTAATTTCTGAGAGTTGAAGAACTAGTAAATGCAATGAAATCTCTTGGGGAAAAAATTGAGGAAGCCTCTTTAGTTCAGAAAATTTTGAGATCTTTGCCAGATAGGTTCTACCCAAAGGTATTTTCTATAGAATAGCTTAATGATCTAAAATATTTGGCTTTTGATCAACTTCTAGGAACATTGACTGCATATGAAATGAGGATACGTAAATATAAATCCACCACTAGAGAAGCTTCTTTTAAAGCAGATAAGAATGAGGAATCTGAGCCTGATGAAATTGAAGCAAAATTTGTGAGAAGACTAAAGAAAGGATCAGGCAAGTATCAAGGTAAATTTCCATTCAAGTTTTTTAACTGTGGAAAGATAGTTCACTTTTCATCTAAGTGTCCACACAAGAAGCAGGATCAAAATTCTGAAGGTGAGAAGAAGTACAAACCCATGAGATTTGGTAAAAAGAAAAGTTTATGTGTAAACAATTATGACTCTTCAGAAGACACATATATTGACTCTTCATGTGAAGATAATGTTAATGACTTTGTGCTTATGGCCAAAGAGGATTATGATAATAAAAACACAGGAAGTGATGTTAATGATGAAGAATATGTGGTTGATATGGAAGGTGAACTAATCAGTTCTTTAGAAGAGATTGACAGACTCGGACTCAAGAAGAGAAAACAAAAATAGTTGTTGATGCAATTTGAAAAGAATGGTAAAAAACCTGATGAATACTTTTCCCTGCTAAAAGTGGAGTTAGAAGAGGAAAAGAAGATAGAGGACATTCTAAAACAACAGTTATCAGAAAATAAGGCAAGATGTGAAGCCTTGGAAGAAGAGGTAGTAAAAACCAGAAAAGAGATGGAGAAGTTTAAAGCATTGTATCTCCAAAATAATCCAAGCATTAAAGCTTCAGTAGAACTAAATGACATTATGAACAAACAAAGATCTCCTTTGTTGAAGACTGGTTTAGGTTATGTAAGTGGTTCAAGCAAAAAAACAGACAGAAAACAAAGAGCCAATAAAGATGATTAAGTTCCAAATCAGTAGACAATCAGACCATGTGAGTACTCTGTCACCAAAAGCTATTAAAGATAAGATGATCCTTGATAAAAAACAAAGATATCAGAAGATGGAGCAACAAATGCCAAGAAGAAGGCCATCCTTTAGGTACCAAAATTTCTTTCATGGTTACTATTTTTACTACTCTAATTTTGGTCATAAGATTGCAAATTGTCAAATTAAGTTTAGAGACATGCAACTGAGAAGATCAAGAAATAAACTATCTTTGCAACATAGAACTAAACAACCAATGAATAGACAAAGTTGCACCAATCACTTTGACCTATTGAACAATGAGCTTGAATGCTATAACTGTCATAACTCCGGCCACAAAGCTGCAAACTACCATATGAATAATTACAAAACAGATACAAAGATAAAACCCTTATCTAAAAATGTCAGCACATGGAAAAAGAAAGATAGTGAAAATTGTGGTCTAGTACTTTCAAATCAAAAATAAAAAGACCCCTGGTATATAGACAATGGATGTTCCAAGCACATGACTGGATAAAAGGATAAGTTTATGTCTATAAGTAAAGGCAAAACATGAAATGTGATCTTTGGAAATGATGAACCAGGTAAAATCAAGGGTAAATGGATGGTGAGTTTAAGTAATGGCAAAGGAAAATCCCAAGATGTCCTGCTTGTAGATGGGATGAAACATAATTTTCTCAGTGTAAGTCAAATGTGTGACAGAGGATGTGAAGTGGTGTTCAATTCCAAAGATTGTAAGACAAAATCTATAAATTCAGGACAAGTGGTGGCTAAAGGCATAAGGACAGATAATAATGTATATGTGGTGAAAGAAGATAGAGAAGAGTGTCATCTAAGAAAACATGATGAGATCTGGTTATGGCATAGGAGACTTGGACATCTAAACTTTGACCACTTAATCAAGATAAAAAATATTGAGTCAGTAAAAGATCTTCCAAGAATATCAAATCCACAAGATTCTATGTGTAAACCCTGCCAAGTAGGAAAGCTAACCAGGATATAGTTTAAATCCAAGAACTCTACTTCAACAAAGAAACCACTCCAATTAGTTCATATGGATCTATGTGGACCATCAAGAGATGAAGGCACAAAGAAGGAAAACTACTTCATGCTGATCATTGATGATTACTCCAGACTCACTTGGGTTTCTTTTCTCAAAGAAAAAGATGAAGCATTTGAGAAATTTAAAATATTTAAGGATTTAACTGAGAATCAAACAAGCAACAGATTAAAGGTTGTAATATCAGACAAAGGAGGAGAATTTATGTCAAGTGATTTCAAGGAATTTTGTGACAAACATAGGATCAAAAGAGAATACACAATCCCAGGAACTCCACAACAAAATGGAGTAGTTGAGAGGCAAAACAAAACAATTCAGCAAATGGCCAGGTCAATGATGCATGAGAAGAACATTGGTCAAACCTACTGGGTAGAATCAATACACACAACAATCCATATTCTTAACAAATCTCATCTCAGACCACACAGTGACAAGACACCTTATGAACTATGGCATGGAAGACCTGCTACAATCAAACACTTCAAATTCTTTGGGAGTAAGTGCTACATAAAGAATAATAATGAAAACCTTGGCAAGTATGATGACAGGGCTGATGAAGACATCTTCTTAGGGTATGCTACAAACAGTAAAGGATACAGATGCTATAATAAGAGGCTGCATAAATTGGTTGATTGTATTGACATAAAAGTTGATGGAGTCCCAGTAAGAGAGGTGAGCAATACTGAATCAACAACAAAGGATATAGGTGAAGTTGAAGCTGAACAGGTCCAAGAATAAGAACAAGAAGACTCTGATTCAAATGAAGATGCACATACTCAGGCAATCTCAAATCAGCAGACAACATCAAATACTTCCTCCAGAATTACTCAAAATAATCATCCTGCAAGTCAGATAATTGGTGAGAAAGACAAAGGTGTACAAACTAGGAGAAGGATAATAAAAAACACCGAGCAATCACATATAGCCTTCATATCCATGGTGGAACCCAAGAACTTCAATGAAGCAAGTGAATATGAAAATTGGTTAAAATCAATGAATGAGGAACTGGATCAGATTGAGAAGAACAATACTTGGGAGCATGTTCCTAGACCTGCAGATAAGACTGTAATTGGATCCAAATGTGTGTTTAAGAATAAAATAAATGAACAAGGACAAATTGTTAAGAATAAATCCATATTGGTCTGTAAGGGGTATGCACAAGTTGAAGGACAAGATTTTGATGAAACTTTTTCACCAGTGGCAAGATTGGAAGCCATCAGAATGGTTTTGGCCTATGCATGTCATAAGAACTTTAAAGTATATCAGATGGATGTTAAGTCAGCTTTTCTTAATGGAGACCTAGAAGAAGAAGTATACATGGAGCAACCTAAAGGATTTTCACTGAAAGATAGTCCTAACTATGTATGTAAGTTGAAAAAGGAATTATATGGATTGAAACATGCACCACGAGCCTGGTATCATAGACTGGACAAATTTCCATAGGAAAAAGGGTTTAAGAAAGGTACTGTTGACAATAATCTATATATAAAATATGAAGGTGATGATTTATTAGTTGTTGTGGTTTATGTAGATGATGTTATCTTTGGATGTACTAATGACCTTTCAGTTCAGTGGTTTGCTAATTCAATGGAAACTGATTTTGAGATGTCCATGATAGGAGAACTATCATATTTTCTTGGTTTACGAATCAATCAAAGTTCTGCAGGGATATTTATCTCTCAAGAACAGTATTTGAAAGAGATGTTAAATAGGTTTTAGATGGAATATTCCTCTCCTGTTAGTACACATATGATGGTTGGTTGCAAGCTCAGTAAAGATGATATTTCACTTGATGTTGATCAAAAAATATATCGATCAATGATAGGCAGTCTTCTGTACATCAAAGAATCCCATCCTGATATAATGCAGGCTGTTGGAATGGTAGGTTGTTATCTGTCTGCCCCTAAACAAAGTCATTTAGCAGATGTCAAGAGGATATTCAAATATTTGAAGGGTACAATGACTTATGGTCTTTGGTATCCTAGAAATCATAACTTACAATTAACTTCATATTCAAATGTTGATTGGACAAACTGTTTGGATGAGAGAAAGAGAACTAGTGGAGGTGCATTCTTCTTAGGTGATTCATTAGTAGCATGTCTTAGTAAAAATAAGGGATCTATCTCATTATCAACTACAGAGGCATAGTACATTGTTGTTGCTACTTGCTACACTCAGATTTTATGGATGTTACAAACTCTTGCAGATTTGAAGGTAACTTATACTGATCCAATTCCACTTCACTGTGAGAACACCAGTTCCATTAGTGTCTTGAAGAATCCTGTTCTCCATTCAAAGATGAAACATATCCCAATAAAGTATCATTTTCTCAAAGAGAAGGTTACAAACAAATTTGTTCAGTTGAATTATATTCCTTTCACAGAACAAATTGCAGACATATTTACTAAACCCCTAGCCAAGATACCTTTTGAATATCTTCGTTAGAAGTTGGGTGTCATGCCTACTCTCACCTAAGCGAGTCCATTCTGTCAGGGGGAATATGTGTTGGTTGAATATCTAATACCTTCGAAAATTACTGCAACAACTCAGGGGGAGCATGTTTTATTTGACATTGATGTCAAAGGGGGAGAAAAGGAATGGTCCAGATGCTACAGTTGGAGGTACAAGAAGTCTAGCACAACCTTTGAGGGTTGCCATCAATGCCAAAGGGGGGATATTGTTGGCAGGTTTGGCAGAAAGGAGTGTGCTTGTCATTGATGGCAAGAACATAAGGTGGACCAGAAGGAAGTGAATGGAGATAAAGCTTAGGAGAGTTAAAAAATGAATATCAAAAACTCAGAAGAGATGGCGTGATAAAACTCAGATCAAATCGAGACCATTGGATCTACAAGCTAGATCAATGGCATGGATAAATTGCGGGGAGCGAGAGATGAATTAAACTACTTGCTAGTTACAATCCCGCAATTTGTCTAGATCGTCAGATCTCATAGCTTCGAAGATCTACGACTGTGATTGATCCAACAAACAATGAGTTTAAGTCATATTAAATCGTGACTGTCGTATGCGCAATCGCCAAATCTATAACAGGGATGAATTGCAGAGATTGAAAGGAGAATTAAACATCGTGCTTGTTCCCATCCTGTAATTAGTCAGGACCATCTGATCGTATAGCTTAGAAGATCAATGATTGTGGTTAACTCACCAATAGCGCACATCTTCCCATTGCAGAGTTGGGTGACGAGTTAAAACACTCACAGATTGTGGTTTCGTAATCATTCTTGATCATGGATCTATTTTAAGAAACTTCGCAACTGTTGGATCATTTTTGAGTGGAAGGATAGGATAAGCGAGGAAAAAGTTTGAGAATTCGATTATGTGAATTCCTGTCAACCGTCGGATCACTTTCAAGTGGAAGGACAGGATGAGCTAGCAGAGCCACAATGCTGACAGATCAAGCCGTCGATCGAAGATCCTGATTGACGAACAACATTTAGTTCGGGTTTAAAGTTGCGAGGAGGTTACACTCCAGAATGTTTGAGATGTGAAATACTCGAAGCCTGGAAATCCGAAATGAATAAGGACCATCGGATTTGGAAGAAAAACAAGGATCGTTGGATCACGGTTGTTGGTCAGCAGACCACGTCAGCAAAAGGGCATAGCGGTAGACCACTTCAGAAGACCACGTCGGCAGACCATGTCAGCAGACCATGTCAACAAATATGCATGGCATAATCAAGTGATGACAAGTGTCAAGAGGAAATTGGATCATGCCATGCCAACAAGTGATGTAAGCAAGTTACGTCACTCTAGGAGAATTGCTTTGGGAGTTTCACCACCAAGAAATGTCAAAAGTCCCGAAGTCCCGAAGGATGAAGGTCCGAAGTCACTCTCAATCGTCGATCTAAGATACATCACGAGTTAGGATGATCGTTAGATCAAGGAGACGGACATGTGTCACATCAGGAGATCTACGTCGACGTCAACAAGACACTGTGACAGACCACGTCAGCAGTCTACATCAGCAAGGACATGTGGCACAGTCAGAAAATGACAAGTGTCAAGTTGAAATCATAATTTCAGGTAGAAGAAAATCACAAATCTGAGTGACACGTGGTAGCTGCTCGGCTCTTGACACGTCATCAAGTGACATAAGTAGTTACATCACTCTGGGAGTTTTTCTTTGGGAGTTTTACCACCGCACTCACCCAATGTCCCGAAGTCCCGAATGCCGAAGACCCGAAGTGGAAATGAGATGTCTGATCTGAGAGATCACTTCGAGAGCATTCTTGTCCATCGATTTACTATAGTGGAAGGATAGTGTAAGTGGAAGCGTTGATCGACAGCAAGTGGTCTCCACTTTTTATGACTTACCGAGAAGGTGATCACTCCAAAGGAAAGAATGGGTTGAGACTCGAAATCTCCAAAGTCCGGAGACCCGAAGGAGATATCGTTCGTCGATCCTATGTGGGGTGCACTCTCAACCATTGATCAAGATACAGTGGAAGGATAGCGTAAGTGTAATATCCAAATACCCAGAGTAAAAGGTGGCCATCCATCTCAATGGTTGATTAAGTCCTATTCATCAGATTAAGCCTTGTAAGAATCAAATCTGATGATTGATCTATTTCAGCTAAATGAATTTAAGCCATTCGATTTGTTTGGAGATATTATGTTCGAGATATTTGAAAGGTTCGAAGTCACAAAGACTCAAAGGACAAAGTGCCTAAGTTACGACAATCGTCCATTTCAGGAGACTGAATCATGACTGTTGAAATTGATAAGCGCTCGTTAAGCCTAGGCGTATGGTCACCGCCAGTGATCACGTGAAGGAAAGGGCTTAGAAGCTGAAGAAGCCATAATTGACTGGCTATAATTGACAGAGAAGATGAAGGGTTTCGACTGCCAGATAAGTTAAGGAATCTCAACATAATGCCCACTGATGATGAAAACATTAAGATAACCTCTAGAGAAGATGAAGAGTTGCCATGATGATCAGGTAGATGATTCGACGTGAGAAAAAGGAAGAAGAAATAGAGAAGTGAAATGGGTCTGCTAGTCAGCTATGCAGTTGTGAGGAAGAGATGCAGTGAAAAATATGTAGGGCAGAACAATGACATAGTGAAGATAATGCAGAGGCATAGTGCATAGAAGGGAGATGGCTCACAGAGCATAAAACGTAGGAGAATAGAAAGCACAAGGCATGCGAGCAGGAGGACATTGATGCAGGCAGAGCAGAGAAGTGTAGCAGAACAATGAAGTGATTGGTAAGCCATTGATAAACACTGTCTCACTATAATAGATTCCAGCAAGAAAAGATTTATATTTCAGGGTGGTAGGGAGGTGCTAGGGAGGACTATTGTCCTTAGAGTTTCAAGTAGGTTCTTGAACACAGGGAGTTGTATCTTCCATCTGGTTGTAGCCAAAAAAACCAAGGTGGTAGGGTGGTGCAAGGGAGAACTATTGTTCTCTATTATACAAGTTGGTGCATGTGTGACTGGAAGTTGGTGCTTCCATCTAGTTGGTGTTGGAACACTCAAGGAGTTGGTGCTTCCTTCTAGTGGGTGCTAGAGAAACCAGAGAGTTGGTGCTCTCAACAAGTTGTTTCTTGTAAAACAGAGGTTGTAGCCTCAGGAGGAGTTGGATCTCATAAGAATGATAATGTACAAAAAATAAAGATTACTTATCATATCAAGAAGAAGAGGTTTTTCCCTTTATGGGTTTCCTCAGGAAATATCTGTCTTTGTATATTTCATGTGTGTGATTGATGTTGAGTATCCTATTGCTTACCTGCTTGCATTATTGTGATCATCATTGAGTGTTCTGTAAAGAGTTTAAAATAGGCATAATTGTTTAAGCACAGTAACAACTGATTCACCCCCCCCTCTTAGTTGTCCAACAAAATCTTGGTATTCATGCAAACCTCATGGATGGGTATTGCTAACCTCTGGGAAAATCATTCATTCATTCTAGGGGGGTAGGAAGGTTATTCTAGAGAGAGTGCATTATGTTTCCATAGTTTATTTCCATGGCGGAATGTATAATCCATGATTGAGTTTATGGGTAAAGGATATGTTACAACTAAGATTCCTTGGTTCCTAGTATTAGATATTTTTTGGCCAGCATGTGTTGGAGCACTAGAGGGAAGTGGGGTATCCTGAGGGAGTATTTAGCAATGAAGGGGATTCCATTCCTTGTGTTATGAAGGGATGAAGGGAAAGAGAGGTTGGTGAGTGGGATTGTTTGTAAAAATAGTTGAAAGGTATTCTTTGACTGTGATACTTAAACAATGCATTGAATGAGTGAAACTTGATCCATAGCCAGTAAATTCAATATTGTTGTTTCATTCCTTGACATGGGGGTGGTACCTACCCGAGTTGGTGCCTATGGTTGGGAGGAATAACACTTCCATGGAGCTATTTTCTAAGTGAACTCTTCTAATGGATAAGTAATTTGGCATTTATTATCTATATGTTGATTCTAATTCTTGTGGGCATGTTTGTAAATGAGGATTATGTGCTTATTTGAGGAAGATACAAACTCTGAAAATTAGCATTGGCTCAGGAATGCAATTCTAGGTTGTCTCACTGTTATTGATATGCATATTTTAAAGGTTGTTACAACCATTGTTTGTAATGCAAAGGGCATAATTTGCCTCCATTATGTTTACTAAATTCAAGCTATGTAAAAATAATGTAATATTAGGATTTGTGCATATCCCAAAATATCCCAAAATCATGGAGGAAATGCAATTATTGTATGAGAAAGAACTGTATATGCAAGATGTTGTATTTTCATATTTACATGCTATTAATATTTCCATGTATTCTAAGAAATTATGAATTACATGTTAAATTAGTTGAATGTGTACATGGGTATTGAAGGATGAATTTGTAATAGACAATATAATTTCCATTGTTAAATGATATTGGCCTATAATTTCTATGTCATAATGTTGATTACAACTTAATTGCGTGATCGGGTTTAAGGTACCATATCTATTATAATAGCCAAAAACATAAATATTGCAGAGAATAACAACGAAACAACACAATATATGAAACCACAACACTAAAATAATACCTTTATTGATAGGAAACACTGTTTACATTCCTGTTCAAGGGGGAAACCTCTAGCAGAGCAATGCTCTATTACAATAATTCTCGAGACAAAATTTCTCATGCCTCCTACTCTTATTTGTACTAATTCTATCTTCTAAAGAACCTTCTAGCGAAAGATCTTTCTAGAAATGAAAGCATGTAACCAAATGGAACCTTCTTCATCCAACTCAGAGAGATGGGTTTGAGTTTAGCACTTAGTTCCAATCACCTTCTTTAAGCATGATATATGAAAAACAATATGGAGCTTAGAATCATTGGGCAAAGCTAACTGGTAGGCGACGAGCCCCACACGCTTGAGAATGGCATAAGGACCATAAAATTTGGGAGCAAGCTTTTGACAATGGTCAACTTTGAGTGAAGTATGCTTATAAGGTTGCAGATGCAGAAACACCTGGTCCCCTTCAACAAATTTATATTTAGAACAACCTTGATCGACTTGCTACTTCATGCGATTTTGAGCCATCATCAAATTATCTTTGAGGGTATGGAGATTGGCCTCATGTACTATAATATTCTTGTCAACCTCCTGAACCTTAGAGACACTTGCCATGTATGAGAGAAATGATGGTACCTTTTTTCCAGATACTGCTTCAAAAGGAGTCATGCGAGTGGTTGTACGGTAAGGTGTGTTGTACCACCATTCAACTAGTGGTAACCATTGAGCCCACTGATGGTAGTCGTCAAATACATAACACCTTAAATATGTTTCCAAACACTTATTGAAAATTTCAGTTTATCCATCAGTTTGGGGATGATAGGTGGTGTTGATATGTAATTGGGTGCCCTGTAGCTTGAACAATTCTTGCCAAAAATTGTTGATGAACGTCGAATCATTGTCAGAGACAATAGAATGCGGCATGCCATGAAGTTTGAAGATATTATCCATGAAAAGTTGGGCCACTTTGGATGCGGTGAAGGGATGTTGTAGAGCACAAAAATGATCATATTTGGAAAGATGATCAACCAACACCATGATGATAGTCTTATTGATGGATTTAGGGAGGCCCACAATGAAATCCATAGAGATATCCTGCCAAATAGAAGGGGAAATTGGAAGGGGTTGGAGTGATATAGAGGCTTTTATTATTTCTCCTTTGTTGCATTGATAGATATCACATTCAACCACAAAGCTGCGGACTTCTTGTTTCATACCATCCCAGAAAAAAGAACATTTGACCCTTTCATAGGTCTTGGTAAATCCCGAATGCCCAGCGATGGGTGAAGCATGAAACCCATCAATCACGGTAGATTTAAGTTGTGTTTGTTTTCTTATATAGAGATGACCTTTGTAGCGAAGCCCATTATTGTGCCAAGAGTACCCTGGAGAGGCTGGATAATTTGCTTGCAATTGATTGATCAAGCGAGATATTTTGGGATCTTGCAACCATTCCTAATGATTAGTTTGGATACAATTAGGTACAATTAAGGAGAGGGAAAAGAGGGACCCTTCTTCTTCATGTTTTTAGGAGAGAGCATCGACAAACACATTTTTTTTCCCTTCTTGTAAATGATATCATAATCATAGCCAAATAGCTTGGTGACCTATTTTTTTTTGCTTTAGGGATGAAATCCTTTGTTCTAGAAAATACTTGAGGTTCTGGTGATCAATTTTAATATGGAAGCATTGCCCCAATAGATAAGGACTCCAGAGATCCATGACATATATAACAACCAACATTTCCTTTTCATAGATGGATTGGCCCAAATGTTTGTTTGAAAGTTGTTTTCTGGTGAAGGCCAAAGGTTGAACATCTTGCATGAGGATTGCCCCAATTTCTTTCCTGGAAGCATCACGTTCCAAGAAAAAAATCTCGGTGAAGCCGGGAAGGGCTAGGACTAGAGTCATGCACATAAAGTCTTTCAAGGCTTGGAAGGATTGGTCAGCTGTTGAAGTCCAAGTGAAGGCATTCTTTTTAAGGAGAGCAGTGAGAGGTGCTGCAATTTTTCCATAATTCTTAACAAACTTGAAATAATAACCTGTTAAACCTAGAAATCCACGTAAGATCTTAATATTTTTAGGGTGAGGCCAATCCTGCATAGATTCAATTTTCTTAGGATCCACCCATATGTTAATGTTTATGCCATTATTATAGTTCTTTGCATTTCAATAGATAAGAGCAACATAAGAATAAGATCACTGAGAAATACACATTCACAAGAGACACAACATTTATCTTGGGAAACCCTCTAGGGGAAGAAAGCCCAGCAAAAACTTCCTTATCATAAATTGCCAATACAATGTTCAAGAGATAACTCAAACCAATACAGATAGTCCTCTCCAAAAGATGCACCACTCTTCTTCCTCTCTCCTTTGTCGGTAACAGATCAAAACTTGTCTCTCAAATTAAGCAAGTGAGTTATGATCAAATGAGGCACTAGCCTCCGTTATTTATACAAGTTCTGGCATGTGTGAAGTGTCTCTTCACTAGCAGGGCCGACTTCTTCATCTGGGTGGGTAAACCCACCTTTATTATATTTCTGGGTCTTCATATTAACTGTTGGAGCCAACTTCTTATTCTTCCTATAATAATTGTCTGTTGACCAATCCACAAAAGGGGATTTGGTCCTAATACAATTACCGACATGCTTAATCTGTTAAGCCCTAATGTTGGCTCATTACCCCTTAATTGGGGAATATTAGATTAGTAATGCTATTTTATTTATGTCGACTTTAGGCCATTAGTTGTAATTTAGATTAGTAATCTTATTTTAATTATGTCGGCTTTAGGCCATTATTTGTAATTATACCTCCTAGTCTCCTATATATACCAAGGAGACATTTTCATTTTGAATCATCTTGTACTTGAACATT
>ML779762.1:600322-625036 GCA_009831015.1 Picea engelmannii | reverse complement strand
AAAAATGAGACAAAATGATGGAGAAAAGGACATAAGACATGATTAATGAGACTTTGGTGTTGACATATTGTAACTGCAAAGAGTATTCTATTTATTATTGAGTTATTATTCATCGGATCAATCCCCTTTTGTGGATTGATCATGTAGGGCTTTGTACTTGACAAAATCCCCTTTTGTGGATTGGTTAAAGCCCTAATTATATTATGCTAATTAAGAATTCATCCCCTAGGCCTAATTAAAATGGTTTTAGCCACTAAGAAGAGAAGTCAACCCTTCCAAGTGAAGATACACCTTTCCAGTGCTTGCCAGCTAGTATAAATAAAGGAGGCTAGCGCCTCAATTGTACACTCTCTCATTCACTCATCAAGTGCGCAAGTTTGGTAGCTACAATTGGGAGAAGAAGGAAGAGAGAGGCACATTGCTCAGTGTTGGATATTCTCTAGTGTTTTGATTTATTGTCTTGGCATTGTATTGGCTATCTATACTAAGGAAGTTTTTGTTGGGTTTTCTCCCCCATGAGGTTTCCAAGGATAAATGTTGTGTATTTTGTGATTGGGTTTCTCTCAATGATCCTACCTATGCTATTGTTATCTAGTAAATTGAAAAGAAACCTAATAATAGTTCAAAACTTAACATGCTATCAGAGCTAAGCTGAAGAGAGCACATTTCACTGGATAAGCAAAAACGTCACTGTTGTCGTATAAGAAAATTAGGGTTTTCTATTGAAGAGTAATTTCAGTCTAAAAATCATCAAGAAAGTGCGTCCTAGCCTAGTGAACTCTTTGGCAACATGAATGCACTTTTCTAGTGGACACAACTCCTGGAAAGTGAAACCCTAGTTTTCACTAGTACTAGAAAACTAGAAAACCGGGAAACCAGAACCAGTACCAGAAGTACCAGTCCAGAATTCTGCATGCCCAGTTTAAAGGGGAAAAGATTGGATTTTTTGAAATCTTACTACACCAAGCTACTCACCTCATCCAAGCGCACCTCCTGGTAAGTTTATATTTACATTTTGAGCATTTTCAGTTTTTGGTCATTTTCCCAGCTCCAAGTCAAGATGTCTGCAAGCACTAAGCTTGTTGACAAGATAGAAAGTGTGGATAACTTCCATGCTTGGAATTATAGGATTGCACTCATTCTTGAAGAGAATTACCTAGCAAGATTCATTAAATAATATGTACCAGAACCTATCGATCCTGCAACTAAAGAAAAACACCAAAAGGACACGGTTAGGGCCAAAATAATCATTACAGACTCTATTAAAGATCACTTGATTCCTCCAGTGGCTTTCAATAAAAATCCAAAATAAATGTTTGATGCCCTAACTAGAATGTATGAAGGAAAGAACATCAACCAGAAGATGAATCTAAGAACTCAACTCAAAAGTACAAGGGTGCAGAAAGGAGAAACAATTCATGAATATTTCTCTAGAATTCCACAATTCAAGGAACAACTAGAAGAAATTGGTGATACTCTAGATGAAGATGAACTCATAATGGAAGCTCTTAATGGTCTCACAAGACCTTGGGATGCGTTCATCCAAACCATTTGTGCTAGAAAGGAGGAACTACATTTTGATAGTCTGTGGGAAGAATGTATTCAAGAAGAAACAAGAGTAGCTAATCGAGAAGTAGTACTATCAAGAGATGAAGATCAATCCCTAGCTGCTCATACTAAAGGAGGAAGGAAGAGGTATCACTTCCAGAAGGAAACTTATCAACATAAGGGGTCTTACTCCCCAAATAAATTCATCCATAAAGAATCTCACCCTCCAAGGAGATTCCAAAAGTTTCAGAAAGGTCAAAGAAGAGAAAAGGATTTCTCATCCTACCAATGTTACCATTGTGACAAGATGGGACATATTGATAATAATTTTCCAGCTATAAGAGAATAATACAAGAAGAGAAACAGAAGGCACCATGCCCATACAGTTTAAGATGAAGAGCCACCCACAAATATGATAAAAGAACATATTGAAGACTATTTATTAATCTCTACCCTCTCATGATTAGTGTCACCTGGTGAGGATACTTGGCTCATATATAGTGGTGCTTCCAAGCACATGACAGGTCAAAGATACATTCTCTCTAACCTTATAGAAAAGAACCTTCCTCAGAAAGTTACACTTGGAGATGATTAAAAGTACCCTATCAAAGCAGTAGGAGAGTCAAATTACAAACTTGATTCAGGGACCCCAATGAAGATGAAGGATGTACTATATGTACCAGGTTTGACAAATAACTTAATTTCTATCTCAACTTTAGATAAGAAAGGCTTCAGAGTTGTTTTAATAGATGGAGAAGTTCTTATGTGGCTTAAAGGAAAAACCATAGAAGATGCAACTGTTATTGGAACAAAAGAAGGTAGCTTGTATAAACTAAAAGGTCACTCAGAAGCATCCTTGAGTCATTCCATTGAGAATCCATGTGAACTTTGGCATAGAAGAGTAGCTCACATCAACTACAAGGCATTACCATATGTAAGCAAGGCAGTCACAGGTCTACCAAAATTCAAGGTTAACCATGAAGGTGTGTGCAATGGATGTGCACAAGGAAATAACATCAAGAACCCTTTCCCGAAGAGCGATAGTAAAGAAGAAGGAGTCTTAGAGCTCATACACACAGATGTATGTGGCCCAATGCCATCAACCTCCATTAGTGGGTATGTATACTATATATCTTTTATTGATGACTATTCTCACAAAACCTGGGTTTACATTTTGGTAAATTCAAGGAATTCAAAGCCTTGATAGAAAATTTTTCTGAAAGAAAGATCAAGATACTCAGGTTAGATAATGGAGGAGAGTACACCTCAAAAGAGTTTTTAAACTTTTGTAAATATGTCAGGATCAAGAGGGAGCTCACCACTCCTTACAATCCTCAACAAAATGGTGTAGCAGAAAGAAAGAACAAAACTATAATGGAAGCAGTGAAGACTATGATCCACGATCAAGATCTTTCAATGCACTTATGGGCAGAATCAATAAGAACAACAATATATGTACATAACATATTATCCCATAGTTCTCTTGAGTTCAAAACCCCTGAAGAGTTGTTCTCCAAAGAAGCCAGAAGTAAGCCATCTCAAAATATTTGGCTGTCCAATATTTGTGCACATTCCGAAAGAGAAGAGAACCAAGTTGGACCCTTTAGGAAAGAAGGGAATATTTGTTGGATACTGTGAGGTCTCAAAGGCCTTCAGAATTTATATAACAGGTTACCATCATATTGAGATCAACAGATATGTAACCTTTGATGAAGACGCAACACTCAAGAAATCAATAAGATGCCAGCTTGAAGAAGTATATGAAGAGGAACTTGTAGCTCCCAGAGTTGCATAACTAGTGAGGGAAGTCATAACTTCCCCTGATGAGGAGATTCTAGAAGATCATGGCATAATATAATCTCAAGAACCTCCCCATATAACGATCTCCCACAAGAGAAAGCTAGCCTGGGTGAGGGAACTTATTCAAGATGGAGAGAAGTATGGTGCCCTCGAAGGAACCATGAGACAACTCAAAAAACCCAAGACATTCTCCAGTTACATGGATTTGATGTGTGATCTCTTAGAGAAGGAGCCTACTTTCTTTGAAGAAGCCATTCAAAAGAAAGAATGGGCAGATGCCATGAAAGAAGAATATCAATCCATTATAAAGAATGATGTATGGGAAATAGTTCCCAGACCGAAGAACAAAGATGTAGTATATTCCAAATGGCTATACAAGATAAAACATGTTGTTGATGGAAGTATTGAGAAATATAAAGCAAGGTTTGTAGCTCGTGGATTTTCCCAAAAGGAAGGCATTGATTATGGATATACTTTTTCTCTTGTAGCCAGATACACTTCTATCAGAACCATCATAGCCCTTGTAGCTAAGATGAAGTGGAAGTTACACCAGATGGATGTGAAAACAAATTTCTTAAATGGTGTCATTGAAGAAGAAGTGTACATAGAACAACCTCAAGGGTTTGAAGTTGAAGATAGAAAGACCCATGTATTCAGATTGAAGAAGGATCTGTATAGATTGAACTAAGATCCTAGAGCTTGGTATGGAATAATTGACAGTTTCTTGACGAGCTTGGGATTTACCAAGGGTAAAGTTGATTCTAACCTTTACTTCAAGGTTATGAATGATGAACTTGTTATATTGTTGTTGTATGTGGATGACTTATTTATAATTATAGAAAAAAATATCATCATTGATTGTAAGAAGAATCTCGCTACATAATTTGAGATGAAAGACCTAGGCCTAATGCACTACTTCTTAGGTCTTGAGGTTTGACAAAGCCTAGAGAATATCTTCCTTAACCAAGGGAAGTATGCAGTTGAAATACTGAAGAGGTTTGATATGTTGGAGTGTAAATCCATAAATACTCCCATGGAAACAAAGTTGAAGCTCCTGGTTGATACTTCGTCAGATTTAGTTGATGCTACACTGTACAGAAAGATCATTGGATCGTTGATGTATCTGACGAATACCAGGCCAGATATGTGTTTTGTTGTGAACACCTTGAGTAAATTTCTGGTAGAACCCAAACATGTTCACATTGTTGTTGCAAAACATGTGATGAGATACCTTAAGGGTACGTTGGATTTTGGTATCAGTTATAACAGAGATAATGAATTCAGACTGAGTGGATATACCAATTCAGATTGGGCTGGAAGTGTCTCTGACAGAAAGAGCACCTCATGATGTTGTTTTAGTCTGGGGTCAATCATGATCTCATGGAAGAGTAGGAAGAAATCAAGTATTTCTCTCAACATGATAGAAGTGGAATACATTGTTGAATGTTCTGCCAGTTGTGAAGCCATATTCCTTCGGAAGTTTTTGATAGGTCTATTTGAGCTGGAGATGGAAGCAACCATGATTCTATTAGATAACCAGAGTTGCATAAAAATGACAGAGAACCATGTGTTCCATGAAAAGTAAAAAAAAATAGAAATACGATATCATTACATTCATGATATGGTGTAGAGAGGAGCCATAAAGCTCCATTATGTTGGCACGGATGAACAGGTTGCAGATATGTTGAACAAGCCTCTGTCTCGTGTAAAGTTTGAGCAATTCCAAGACAAGCTTGGTGTAGTCCGAAAGGACCTCCCTTGAAAGGGGGAGTATTTTTGAGATGCCAGCCTCGTGATGAATATTTCCAGCTTCGTACTGATGTTGTTGAGATGCTAGCCTCATGCTGAAGATTTCTAGCTTCGTGTTGATGTTGTTGAGATGCCAACCTTGTGCTGAAGATTTCCAACTTCATGTTGATTTTGTTGAGATGCCAGCCTCGTGTTGAATATTTCTAGATTCGTGCTAATGTTTTTGAGATGCCAGCTTCGTGCTGAAGATTTCCATCTTAAGTGTTGATGTTGATGATATGTCAGCTTCGTGTTGAATATTTCCAACTTAATGCTGATGTTGATGATGCTCCAACCTTTGTGCTGTGATGTTGTTGTTGTTGATGTTGTATCAGCCTCGTGTTGTTATTAATGATGACGATGTATTAGTGTTATACTAATTCATGTTGATGCAGATGATGATGATGCTATTCCATCTCCTTGTTGTGGATGATGATATTGATGATGAGAAAAACTTCTGATGATTTATAGATATTCCATTCAGTGTTCCATATTGATGTTGTTGCCCTCTCTCTCTCCTAATGATTTTGTATAATACCCTTCTTGTTAAGGGGGAGTGTTGAAATATCGTAAATGAAAAGAGTATTTTATTTATTATTGAGTTATTATTCATCAGATTAATCCCCTTTTGTGGATTGATCATGTCGGTCTTTGTACTTGACCAAATCCCATTTTGTGGATTGGTCAAAACCCTAATTATATTATGCTAATTAAGAAGTCGACCCCCATGCCTAATTAAAGTGGTTTTAGCCACTAAGAAGAGAAGTCGGCCCTGCCCAGTGAAGAAACACCTTTCTAGCGCCTTCCAGCTAGTATAAATAAAGGAGGCTAGTGCCTCATTTGTACACTCACTCATTCACTCATCAAGTGCACAAGTTTGGTAGTTGCAGTTGGGAGAAGAAGGAAGAGAGAGGCGCATTTCTTAGTGTTGGATATTCTCTAATGTTTTGGTTTATTGTCTTGGCATTGTATTGGCTATCTATATTAAGGAAGTTTTTTCTGGGTTTTCTCCCCCATGAGGGTTTCCTAGGATAAATGATGTGTATCTTGTGATTGTGTTTCTGTTAGTGATCCTACCTATGCTATTGTTATCTAGTAAATTTAAAAGAAACCCAATAATAGCTCAAAAGTTAACATTTGGAAGGTGGAGGGGGCATTACACAAGCCAAAGGGCATGACCAAGAACTCATAGTGACCCTCATGAGTTCTAAAGGAAGTCTTGAGAATGTTTGCTTCTTTCATACACATCTGGTGGTATCTAGAACGAAGATCAAGTTTAGTAAATTAATGAGCACCACTCAATTCGTCCAAGAGATAATCAATAACTGGAATGAGAAACTTGTCTTTGATGGTGAGTTTATTGAGGGCACAAAAGTCAGGTCACATGCGCCAAGTACCTTATTTCTTGAGTAACATGACCACATGAGAAGAATAGGGGTTGGTACTAGGGTGGATAACACCCTCTTGGAGAAACTGTTGCATGATTTTCTTAATTTAATTCTTTTGGGAAAAGGGATGACGATACGGGAGAACATTGGGAGGGGAATGTGCCATACACCAAACCCATTAAGTATCCTTTTAAGGGATGGGGCATAAGTTTTTTTCGTTTTCCTTCAACTTTCCTAAATTCCTCTATAAAGGACACCATCGTATTATGCTCATTGAGAGGATTCCAACGACTATAAGTTTGTCCAAAACTGAGTTACAGATTGATAGTTATGGCTTTCTGAAATTTTCAGGGCGTCATTGGCCAAGGGCCACCCCCTTGCCATGTGGCACCCACGTGACTCTACTTCATTCGTACCAGTAAATGCAACACTAATGCGATGGAAGTCGTCGTCTTCTATCGGTGACCTAGCCATCGAAGGATAGGGTCACAAGGAAAGTTTCTAGAGAGCTTTCGCAGCTTCGGGCCTTTGGACCTCTATCAGTTTCATACAACCCCAAAACCTCCCGAAGTTCCGAAGTCTGGAGGACTTTTCCCCATCTGAAATATATGGTGGGGATGTGTCCACCCTCGGGTCTAACTGTTTAGGTTGGTTCACACTTAACACATAGCCTATGCTCAATGAGGGTCCCACACTTATTTCACGTCTAGTCTCGTGTTGATGCATGGGTTTTCTCTGACATGCCATATCATCATGGCATACAAGGGCTCGCCCAACTAGAGGTTGGCACTTATATAGCTCTTATAGGCCTATTAACATAATTGATCATTACCATAACAAAATCCCGCTCTTTATTAATTATTTATTTAATCTCCATCAGGATTAGTAAATATTTATTAATATTAATTAACCTCGTAAATTCCATTTTATTTGGCCTAAATTACCGACCCGGTTAAACCAAGGATTCACTTCCCTTCTTCCTTGGAAATCCAATATTTCGGGATGGATTAGTGTTAATTATTATATTAAAGCCCCATCACATTAACTCATAATCAATTCATATTAGTAATTAGACTTTAATTAACTATATTATAATATAATCATAATAAATTATATTATAATATAATCATAATAAATTATATTATAATATAATTAAATATTTTAATTTGCACTTAGGGTCATTAATAGCAAGTACTATGTAAATCTCTGGACTTCGGCGTATTTACTCTCCATCCTCTTATGCACATGCCAAGAACTCACAAACGACAAGTTCCAAAGGGGGTCCCACTTATATTATGATATGATGCAAATATAATTAATTATATTACATTGTAATGTAATTAATTAGGTCAAACGTTTATTATAAACAATTACATCAAATTCAATTACATTAAATACAATATAATTTAATTAATTGCATTTATTATTCATATAAAATTTGGAACAGAGAAAGGTAGGCCCCGGCCTTCATCCATTTTATCTCATGCACTCTATCACCCCAAACATCCTGGAGTCTTGAAGTTCCAAACTCTTAGAGTCCTGAACTCCTGGAGTCCTGAAGGGGTCCCACATTATACGTGTTACACATTTATATAATAGTTTAAAAAAGGAAAAAGGGTTTGGCCTTATCCACGTGCAAATATTATAATATACTTTTATTATAATATATTATATTATATTACACCCTCTTGGAAATTGCACCCAGGTTTATTAAATCCCCAATATTATATTTAATATGAAATGAGGGAAAAATCCCCGAGTCAACTCCTTCAACTCTTCAACACACTCTCCATTCTCAAACCTCTATATTATGTTATGGTATTATATAATATTATAATATAATAAGTCTCATTAAATATTTATCATATTTAATTACCTTAATTCAATTACGTTGAACGTAATATAACATAATTAATATTTAAATGTTTATGCAACCACAAGAAAGGAAATGGTATGTTCGGTCCTTCAACCATTTTAGCTCGTGTGCTGCAACACTCCAAACATCCCTAAGCCTCGAAGTCCGGAAGTCCACGAGATAATTAAAGCATTTAATCATGGGTCATACCGTGGTATGCTTTGACATTAGAATAGTATTAAATTTCATTTTCTTTTGGTTTCATGCCTTTTCATTTTAAAGGATGTTAACCTCCATTTTTCCATAATAATAATAATAATAATAACAATAATAATAACAATAATATATACATACATATATTTCCATAGCCTTGCACAGTTTTATTACCTGGAAAATTTAAATGGGATTATTTTCTCTTACAGGAAAAATAAGGGAAAATAAATATAATTTCCTAGTCTTTATAAAACAATTTAATAAAATCCTAAATCAAGAAAATTTCTCCATTTTGGAATTAAATTCGTATTTCTAATTTTCCTCTCCTCCTTCGTTAAGGAGTAGATTTTCTCCTTTTACTGTGATTTACTTTTCTTACCCAAAATTTAAGGAAATTAGTCTTAAAGGCAAATAATTTCCTCCATGGTAAGTTTTATATTTGTACCCAAAATTACTTGACCACAATTATGGGGATTCTTCCCAAATTTATAAGAGATTTAACACAAGTTTAGCATAATTGTTATTAATTCCCAAATGAAATCTAAAGGGATTTTTCACTTTGAATTCAAGTAAGAAGTTTCATGCATAATTCCAAAATTATTTTCCTCTCTACCTATTTGTAATGACTTTTGCATTTTTTAAATATTTGGGTTGTTTCCCTAAAGTCCAAACCTAGATTTGATATACTCTAAATTTACTGTAATAAGGCTTGATGAAAAACTAAAATAGAACATAATTATGCATAACTAAGTCTCTCCCTTTTCATATGCTTTATAGAGGTTTTAATTGTTCATTTATCAATTCCACTGCATGCATTAAACTATGCAACAAAGTCAACCACAACAATTCACTCCTAGAATTCGGCACATGCAGTCACAAGGTGAAATTGTTCACCAACATAACATTCAGCTGTAACATTTCACATTCACACCTAAATTCTTCAAGGTACTTTAATAAAAAAAAATATTGAACTTATATTGCTCTAAAATAGAGACTATAGTTATCAATGAACTTAATACTACAGAGATTTTAGCAAAATATACTTATCTAGAACACATAAAGTGTTGCAACTGCTGAAAGGAGTGCCCTTTTCCAGCCAACCATAGGCACAACAACTTATGGAAAGATTTACCACTGGCCACCCCCTAGCTAGATCATGATTCCTTGAGAGAGATTCTTCTTTTTGTTCAACAACAACCAGGAATGAAGGTCACTTTCCTCCTCCCATAGGAATTCTGGAAGATTATTTTTCTATCCACCAAGCAAGGGAGGTTGTTGTGATTTCTCACTCAATCACTCCATATTTCTGTAGCTCCATTTATCAGCTTGATTAGAAAAACATTTCCCAACAATTCCTTTACCCAGAAACAAATTCATTTTTCAGTTATCTTCGGAACCAGAGAGATGCACATGCTCTCCCTCTTCAGAAAATGGTCACCAAACCCATTCCTCTTGCATCCTCTCCCTCTGCCCATGATTTTCCTTCCTTTTCTTTCCTTCCTCAACAAGATTTCATGGGTCCAATTCCTAATTTCATGGGTCAGATAAGGAAGTTTCTAGATGGGTACTCTGCCCATCTCCTCATTGAATCTTGAGGAAGACTTCCCAACTACCAACTTGACTGGTAATTAAATTCCTTGGGTTAGAGAACTGTTCTGGGTTTGAACAATTTCAATCCAGTTGAGTATTGGTCTGGTAGGGGTCATCTCAACCATTACTGGTTCCTCTCACCATATCTCTCATGCATCATGATCTACATTGGAAACCCCTTCAACAATTATGCAACATCTTCCATTTTATTTAGTAACACAAATATATACATTACATCTATAAAAAAAGGTTCAGCAATTCCAACATCCACACATAATCAGTCTGCCCATAGTATTTTAGTAGGCTATATTTATATTTACAAGCTGGGGAAAACAAGGGTATTACAAAATGGAATGATCATGAACACCATGGGAAGGGGAAGTCCTTGAGGAGTGGAAAAAACAACTTGGTGTTTGGAGATGATAGATTGGAGGTCAGGATGCATGGAGGGTGTCTCAACTGCTTGAATGGAATGGATTTGGGAACTGATGATCTCAGGAGAACTTGTTATGAGTCCTTGGAATTTATATTGTTGCCCCTCCTAGTGGAATTTCATGGTTAAGGCATTAAAATCCATGAGAATGGGGCCCATAGTGCATAAACATTCAACACCTAGCACAATGTCACAATCGCCCATGTCGATGGAAAACATATGAGATTTCAGTTAGTATTGTCCAATTTGAAGACAGACATTTTCATAACGCCCACCACATTTCATGGACCCACAATTGGCTATCATGATTTGAAAATTGTTGATGGACCAAATATATCAATTGGTTTCATGGGCAATGTGATGGTGAATAAAATTATGAGTGTGTCCACTACCAACAAAGATGATGACTTTCCTATGCTTAATATAGCCAATGATCTTGAGGGTTTTTGGAGAAGAGAAGCCAATGAGGGAATTCAATGAAATCAGGGGGTCAACTTCGAGTGGTTCAGCGGGCTCCATAGTAGCATTTGGAAGGGGTAGCTCTTCAGCAGGGGGAACTACAACTTCTTCTTCAACAACATCATCTGAAATGGACAAAAAAAGTTTTTGTTCCTTACACTTGTGCCTGTGAAAATACTTTTCATCACAATTATAACAAATACCCTTGAGTTGGCGCTCAACCCCTAAGTTAATTTCTAGACCTTGAGGGGAGTGGCAGGGGGCAAAATTTGTCAGGAAAGTACGAGGAGCAAAAGAGGGTTTTATTTATTTATTTATTTATTCTGAGAAAAACAACTTGTTGGGCTTCTTTCGCACGTTTAGTAGCTTCCAATCAAGTTTGAGGGTGAGCCATGAGGATATGAGCTCATATTTCATCCTTTAGGCCACTAACAAAGCATTCCTAGAAGAACACATCTTTTATGCCCTTCGTTCTGAAGGCCAAATGATCAAAGGAAATTATAAAGTCTTCCACTGTGTCTGACTGTTTCAACTTGGTCAAACTTCTTAAATAGTGGGTGTCAGTGTCAAAGTGTTCATAGAGCTCTTCAATAAATTGGGTCCATGCAATATACCCCCGACATGCATTTTTACGCCATTGCCACCATTTCCAACGTTCAAGATCCAGATAGAGAACAAAATAATGAAGTTTGGCCAACTCATCGGTAATGCCATGCAGATAAATAATGCTCCATTTGAGTGACCCAACTCAAGGGGTCAGAGACATCAAATTTATTGAACTCAACTCGAGGAGGACGGAGGTCATGATGAAAGGATTTGGATTGAAAAAACATAGAATGAGAGGAATTAACACCATCTAAGTGGGACGGTTGGTCCAAGAAGGAAGGGCCCTAGGGGTGGTTTAACAACTGGTTGACAACAGACTGGAGGGTGGAAAATTGTCCCATGAATTTGGCATCCATGACATCAAATTGTTGTTGGACGTGGCTCTCTAATTTTTCAATGCAGGAATTGGCAGAAGCAATTTCAGAAGTCACTTGATTGAGGGACTCCTTGGTCTAAGTGATAGAATCTTGCAGGTCTTGGTTGTGAGTGGTGGCCATTTGGATATGAGGGGTTCCTGTAAGGGAAAGGGGGTGGGTGGGACAAAAAAAAGGGACTTATAAGTGATAGGTACCACGTTGATCAGGAAGAAAAGGGGAATATAATGGGAGATGTGGAAAATAGGGGTGCTAGGAAAGGGGGTCAGGTCCACTGAAAATAAAAGGCTTGAAAATGAAAGGTACCACTATGCTCAAGGTGAGGAGAGGAATCCAATGGGATAAGTCCTGAATAAGGGTGTCGATGGGACCACTATACTTTTTTTTTTAATTCCCATGGAGTTATACTCCGATCTGAATATACTGCAATGGCGAAATGAAATTTTTTTTAACAAGAAAAAATGTGTAGGAATTTTTCAACCTGAATACAGGAGGCAAGGTTGCATGACAATAGATCTTGTCTTTTTTTGTTCTGTTTCCATCCCAAGGGTGAGGGTGTTGAAGGTTTCTATAGACAAGGGTTATACCTATGCTATAACTCTATGATATACGTGTGAGGTTGCATAGTAGTACTCGACCCAATATCTCAGGGCACCAACTAAGGAGGCTAGACCATACCCTTAGTCGTACTACTTGATTTCCTAGGTACTAGAGAGTATCTTCCCGAGTTCCATTCTCAGTGGCTCTATAGCAGTCAAGCGACCGATCAATGTATCAACAAAGGGCTTTAGGTTATCTAGGTCAATCTGTATACAAGTGTTGTCTGATGAGATACCACTCGAAGGGGTACCAAGAGGGTTTACAAGGGTGGCCAACAATGTGCACTTAAGTACCACTTGTAGTTCCTGCATGTATTCTTCCTTGACCGTGAATTTATGCACTGAATGAAATATCTCTATATATTTAAGACGTCAGAATACGTCTCTACCCTAAAGAAAATAACCCACAACGTTTTTCCAAGGAAAGTTATCTGATACCACTTGTAAGGTACCAGATCTATAATAATAGCCAAAAACAGAAATATTGCAGACAACAACAACGTAACAATACAATATATGAAACCACAACACCAAAATAATGCCTTTATTGATAGGAAACAATGTTCACTTGCCTCTCTGAGGGGGAAACCTCGAACAGAGCAATGCTCTATTACAAAAAATCTCGAGACAAAACTTCTCATGCCTCCTACTCTTATTTATACTAATTCTATCTTCTAAAGAACCTTCTAGCATAATATCTTTCTAGAAGTGGATGCTTCTATTGGGTATTCTTACATTGACCTATTCTCATTTATTAAATAGGCCTTACAAACTAATGTCGACCTTTATTACATGGAAAATATATTCTTCTACCTACATGAGGGGTTAGGGAGGATAGGTCCCTAACATTGGGTATGTTACCATTTGTATTGGAGAAATTTTGTGTTTTTGGAATACCTAGACACCTCAATGGGTGGTTGGGTATGTTACATCATCCAACCATTTGTAAAGGAGTGTCTATATTGAAAATATCCATACCGGGAGCATGAAACAATGCTTGTGTATTCCTTGAGTTAGAGTTCATAGTTCCTAAAAAAAAATTGTAAGAAACTATCACTATAGTTTCAAATGAATTAAAAAAACATAGATTTATAAATATCATTAAATAGACTTCTATTCGATTTTCAAAGTAGCATGATGTATAATCATTTATAAAGAAGTATAATATAGATTTAAAATGTCCATACCATGTGCATGAGATATTGATTGTATATTCCTTGAATTTAATTATCTTTTAATGATTTGCTTGCCATTTCACTGGTGTCAGAGTTCATAGTTTCTGACAACAATAATATGAAACTATTACTTTAATTTCAAATAAATGAGAAAAACAATAATCAACAAATACTATCATATAACCTTCTATTACATCTCATTTCATACATATGTTTACTATAAGAACAAGGAATCTCATGTCATACACAAGCTTACAACAAGAAAAATTATACCTCAAATAACATCCAATCTCAAATTATATGCAAGCTAAAGGATAATGCATTTCATAAAACTTAATCTCATTTCATCCTAAAAAAACAAGGATGGCTCAGTGAAGCCTATCACTAATTAGGATTCATGAACATCTCATTTCATTTACAAGGTTACTTCAAACACAATGAATTTCAAGGATAACTATAGATTATCAATGACTTATTTCTCATTGAATCCCAATAGTCATTACTCAAGGAAAATTTATCATTGAATTATAGTGGTCATTTCTCATGGCTAATTGAACATTGAATCCCGGCGGTCATTTCTCATCCTAATTGATAATGTATATATAAATAGAATCTCTTCACAATATGGGGATTGCATCACTTCTTGAAGCATGCCTTTGAAGTTGGGGTGATTTCTATAACTTAATACAATAGAGTCCGAGTCTTCCTTATTGATAATACCATGGATCACTTAATGGACATATCACAAACATTTCAATCTCTTATACACACTTACTATAGGAACGCAAATACCTCAAGGTCAAGGATAGATCATTTCATAGAAAAACTTGAAAAATGTCAAATAATCCACATTCTAAACAAGAATGACATTGATGTAATAAGTTTTGCATGTTAAAATGATTGTCTAATGAGAAATGGAGGAAGGGAAATGCAAGACACAATAATCATGAATCTCAAAGGCCTCTACCTTTTTACTAGACACTTATGCCTTTGTCACAAGTTTTGGTGATTCATTCTAACTTATTTACTGATAGGATACCTCGATGAGTCCTAATGGTCACTGGGATTCATTCAATCTTAAGCTATCGAAAGGATAACTCATTTCATAAAACCCTATTTACTAGTGAAAGGATAGTTCATTCAAACTTAGCTATTAAAAGTAAAAGAATAGGTCTTTGAATCCTAGTAGAACCTAGGATTTAATCAATATTAAACTATTGAAAGGATAAACCATTCCATAAACCACTATCCTATCACTCATTTCATACACAATCTTATTACAAGCACAAGGACGACTCTCGTGATTGTTAAAAACTCTTCTCATTGAATCCTAACGATTAATAAGACTCATTTGAGCATAAGTTATGGACAAACTCAATGTAGCTCATACACAAGTTCAATCTTATGTTATTGGTAAGCAAAAACTATGATCAAATTCATTCAAACTCATTGAATCCCAACGGTTGCTAGGATATATCCAAGCATAAGGGTTCATTCAATCACAAGCTATGAAAATATTCAAGGACAATTCTTTCTATTGACAACTACAATCTCATTGAATCCTAGTGCTTGCTAGGATTCATTCAAACATAAGTTATTGAAAAAATCACTGAAGCTCATACACAAGTTTAGTCTCATTCTATTATCAAACAAAAAATATGATGAAATTTATCCAAGCTAATTGAATCATAGTGGCTAGTGGGATTCATTCAAGGATAATTTGTTGACAAGTAGAAGGATTAATTCAAGCACAAGCTATACAAATATTCAAGGATGGATCTTGCTATTGGAAAATACAAGCTCATTAATTCAAGAACAAGCTCATTGAATCCTAGTGGCTACTAGGATTAATTCAAAAACAAATTATTTAAAAACTCATTGAAATTCGTACACACATTCACTCTTATTTTATTGTCAAGCACACATTATGATAAAAGTCATTCAAGCTCATTGAATCTTAGTGACTAATAAGACTTATTCAAGCACAAGCTATTGACACCCATAAAGATTCATCTAAGAACAAGCTATGAAAAAAGATTAAAGATGACCCTAGTTATTGACAAACACGAGATCGTTATTTCAAGAAGAATCTCATTGAATCCTATTTCTTGGTGGGATTCATTCAAGCATAAGTTATTGAAAAACTTGTTGAAACACATACACAAGTTCAATATCATGTCATTGGAAAGCACAAACTATGAAAAAATTCATATCAAGCTCATTGAATCCAATAGATTGCCTGAATTAATTCAAGCTTAAATCATTGACAACAAGAAGGATTCATTCAAGCACAAGCTATGAAAAGATTCAAGCACACAATTATTCATTCAAGCACATGCTCATTGAATCCTAGTGGTCACTAGGATTCATTCAAGGATATAGTATTAACAAACTCATTGAATCTCATACCCAAGTTCAAGCTCATGCTATTGATAAGGATAAGCTATGAATATATTCATTCTATCCCAATGAGTCCTAGTTACTACTAGGATTTATTGAAGCATAAGATATTGTCAGGAACAATGATTCATTCAACAATAAGCTTTGAAATAATTGAATCACATGATCATTCATTCAAGAACAAGCTCATTGAATCTTAGCAAATTCTAGGATTCATTCAAACATCTTAAGCTATTCAATTCCTTACACAAACTCATGCTCATGTTATTAACAAGCACAAGTTATGAAGAGATTCATTCAGGCCCATTGAATCCTAGCGGCTTCTAGATTTCATTAAAGAACAAGTTATTCAAGCTCAAACACAAATTCATGCTCATGTTATTGACAAGAACACACTATGAAGAGATTCATTCAATCTCATTGAATCCTCTCAGCCTCTATGTTTCATTAAAACATAGGATTCATTCAAGCATAAGTTATTAATAAAAACAAAAATTTATTCAAGAACAAGTTGTGAAATGATTCAAGCACAAGATCACTAATTAAAGCATAAACTCATTGATTGGCCGAGAATTAATTCAAGCATAAGATTTTAAATCTCATAAACAAACTCATTCTCATGTTATTGAGAAACACAAATTATGAAGAGATTCATTCAAGTCCATTGAATCCCAGTGACCACTAGGTTTCATTCAAGCATAAACTATTCAAGCTCATACTCATGCTATTAAAAAGCACAAGCTATTAAGAGGTTCATTCAGTTCCATTAAATCCTATCAACATATATGTTTCATTCAAGTGTAGCCAATTGCCAAGAACAAGTATTCATTCAAGAACAAGTTATGAAATTAATTGAGCACATGACCATTCATTAAAACACAAGTTCACTGAATCCTAGCGACCAATATATTAAGCTATTCAAGATAATACACATAGTCATTCTCATGCTATTGACAAAAATAAGTTATGAAGAGATTCAATCAAGCCCATTGAATCCTAACAACCTATAAGTTATAAGTTGTTGAAGCTCATACACAATCTCATTAAATCCTAGCTTTTATTTAAAAACTCGTACACTAGTTCATTGAATCCTAGCTTTTATTCAAGCATAAACTTATTAAATTCTAACAACCTCTAGGATTTATTCAAGCATAATATATTAATAAGAACAATGATTCTTTCAAAAACACACCTTGAAGATATTATATTAAGATCATTGAATCATAAGATTCATTCAAACTCATTCAAACATACACTAGAAAGAGTAAGGGATTCATTAAAATTTGTATGAAAATGCCATATTAAAATGTCATGCTTCCTACTAAAACTTCAAAGGACTACATGCTCAAGGATATAGATAAAAAATTATACAAACTCAAATTTCAGACAAGTGATTTCATAAAACCCTATATCATTTCATACAATCATGTTGTTCAATTATTTTTCCAATTCTATAATTGATAAGACTATGACAAGAATAACTCATAACCTTAGTAATGTGCATTCAATAAGATATATTTTAAAAAATGGAATATAACATTTTTAGTGTTAGTATAATGTAAAAATAATACACCATATGAAATGGTTTCCAAAACTTTTCAAATTATTAAGATCATGATAGGAATAACCTTAGTAATATGCATTCAGTGCGAAACATTCCTAAAATAATATAGGATATTACATATCAAAATATTGTCAATATGATTGTTAAAATAATGAAGCATATGAAATTGATTTCATTCATATATTCATAGTGAATAGGACAAATCAGTTTTAATTAAAATGTTAAGGTAAGTTATGTTTTTATTAAGGGTGGTATATTCAAACACTTAATGGAGCGAGTCATTTTGAATTTCATTTTAGTTGAAAATTTTGAATTTGTGGGATCCTCAAAATTTGGGCTATTTACATGATAATTTGAATTTTTGCATAAACGAGTTTTATTTCTTTGTAATGCTTTCTATAAACGATTTTAATGGTCTTTGTTAAACCTTAAAGCTTTCCTTTTCTTTTTTTTCTTCGATTTTCTTAAAAAAAAATGTATTTCCTTGTCTAATAATGGATTTTGGAATAAAAAATGTATTTCCTTGCTTTAAAAAAATGTATTTCCTTGCCTTAAAATGTATCTTCGATTTAAAAAAAATATATGTATTTCTATTGCATTAATGGATAAAAAGGAGGGGGGAATTAATACCCTAAGACATTTCCAAGAACCAGTGGTGTGGGATCAATTGACTTAGATAGACTGGAAACCCAGACATTAAGTGAACCTCAACTATTGATTTTTGGGTTAGAAGGATTAAAGAGGGATGCATTGTGGAATTTTCTATCGAGTGTCATACTTCCTTTAGCATTATTAAATGAGAATTTGAAGTTGAACTGAGAGGTATATTTCTAGAAGAAATAATGTTGTGGATTAAGATGTTATTTATCGAAAAGGGATTAACGTAGATGAGGCTCAACACCATGGTCGTGTAAGTCTTTCACTTTATGGGGTAGGAGAGTAAAGAAGGGAGATGAGACAAGAAGATAAAATGAAAAATGGATCCATAGGCACAAAAGAGGGTGAGAGTAGAGAGCTACAAAAGGAGGAATGTGCTACATGGGGTAATTTGGAAAATTTAGTTTGATAGTTCAAAGAAAAGGGGAGAAGACATGGAAGAGTGTAGTAGTAGGGTAAAACGAGACACAATAAAGAAGCATAGGAAGAATGTACTATTATAGAGATCACATAAGATGAGTGTATGGAAAAGACAAGGCCACTACAAGGAAGCAATGCACATGAGGCACCATCTGTAGCCCACGCTAAAAGAGATGACAATAAAATAGATGTAGATGAAGTTGGATCCCAGTGGTTGATAAGAAATGTTGAAGGCACAAATGGAGATGACAGTGATATTTTAGTTGATGAAAATGTTTAGAGTGATGTTGAGGATGACTTTAGTGAGAGTGAGGATACTTTAGTAATTGTAAGCCTATTTGGGCACATGAGGCTAGAGGAACCTTCTAGATCCAATGAATAAGGTGTTGGAGAAGTAAGTTGGTATAATCCCCTTTTCAAACTACTCCCCATGCACACATTGTTAACAAAAGGAGAAAGTTTGATAGAAACAAAGGTAAGTTCTATAATTTAACATAGAATAGAAGGAGTAGTACCAATTAGAGGAAGTACGCCAACAAAAGTTTAATTTTTTCAATGCTAGGAACACCAACCAATCCTCCACTCAAACTTATTGTTCTCCATGGGACTGAGAAGTATGATGCGGGGAAACAATATTTCATATGCGAATCCATATGGATGGTGAATAAAATTATAGTTAGTGCAGTAAAGGTTGTGTAATTAGAAGCCATCTTGAAAGACCATTCCCTTCAATGGTATATGAAATATAAATCTGGTACCTCTGTTAACTAGACAAAGACTTTTGATGAGATAAGGAGGGACCTAATCAAATAGTTTCAGAAGACAAAGTCAGAACAAAAGTGCATAGCAGAGCTTAAGAATATTAATAGGAAGGTTAGAGAATATCCATGGGACTATGGTAAAAGGTTTAAGGACTCGCTAAGGAAGCTAACTTTCAAAACACAGGATGTCTAGCACATGGAATGGTTTATTGTTGGATTGTTGCCCCGCATCCACATTCCCCTTACAAATTAAACAAACAATGCTCAGGAGGAGGTGTTGGAGATAACTATACATTTGAAATCCACATTTGGAGGCAGTGAGTCATCATTGGAGATGGAATAGATTTAGATCCAACTCCTTGCACTAATGGACAATTTGCAGGACTTATCTAAGGGAAACATAGTGTGTGACAATGTCTAGTACACTTTGTGAAAAATGGAGGGGCACCATATGAATGAATACCTAGTGATGAGTAATTATACTAGCATGGTCACATCAAATATGTTCCCCATAGGGTACAAGCTAGACTGGTGCAAAATATACAGACAATGGGGACACGAGCCACCTCCTTGTCCTATGTTGCAAAATTATTAGACTATAAGAAACACATTGTTCTCTAAATTTTGCAAATTTGTAGGACATGATATGAATAATTGCAGGTCATTGTAGTTAATGAAGGAAAACATGATGGATGCCTATCAAGTGCAGGGGGTGGATTACAATGGAGGAATATGATAGGGAGGATTCAGAGGAAGAGGATGAGGTAGATATGGAGATGTGAGGAGATCGACCTATTTTAACCATGGAGAAGTTAACCATATTGCACAAAATTGTATAAAACCATGCATACTCTATGCTTACTATCATAGTATGGACCATAAAACAAAAGAGTGCCTATACTTGATAAAGAAATGGAAAGAGAATAAATTGTACATCATGATAGAAGAGTCAAGCAGAAAAGATGAATGCACTATGCAAGTACATATAGTAACAAGAGGTGGTGTAAGGACTAGATTGGATACATAAGTAATACTCAGGCAAGATTAGGAAAGCTATGCCTGGTCTATCAAACTTTGATGTAGGAAGGTAGAAATATTTCTTGCATGATGTGATGGAGACACTACAAAATGCACCTAACTATGAGAGGGAAGCACAAACCAACATCAGCCCAGAGGATGAGTATACTAGTTAGATGAGTGACTTTTTAAAATGTTGTATTAAGTTGTTGAGTGGTGAGAATTTGTTTAGGAGATTAACAAACATCTTATTGATATGTTTAGGAATCACAAACCATCTTATTGAGATATTTGTTTAGGAAGCACAAACCAACATGATCCCAGAGGATGAGTTTGCTAGTCAGTTGAGTGACTTTTTAGAATGTTGTATTAAGTTGTTGAGTGGTAAGAATTTGCTTAGGAGATTAATAAACATCTTATTGAGATGGCTCATGATGTGGGAGGATGTTGAGCCCATCTCGACTCCCCTACCTAATTCTAATGTAATATGAGTTAGAAAGAAGAGAAGAAGGACAAGAAGATAACTCAAGATGACCATGGAATTGGTGTAACATACCCAATCCACCTAAGTACATTATACTGATGTGAGATTCCTCTCACAGGACGACACATGGAGCATAAGGTTCCATACGCTCCAAGTTCTGTAGTGGCCCCACGACAAGAGTTAGATCTAGCTAAAGGGGAAATCAATGGTCCATATTGGATCCAAGTTTCCATAGATCTATAGTGGAGGTATGTCCATCGTGTGGATTCTATGGAGGACGCGTGTCGCCACCTATAAACCGTGAACATTGGGACCTCGACGCTTTACCAAGATCTTGCACACTAAAACTCCCTGGGGTCCACCATTTGAGGATTACAAGATGATTAACTCAGTTAATTCAGGGATTACGACTCTTGGCCTTCACCACAAGGTATACGGGGGAGATCTGTCCCTCACAAGGACACGTGTCGCCACTAGATGACCGCAGACATTGGGACCATGACTCTTTACCGGTATCTTGTACACTAAAACTCTCCATGGTCTGGGGTTTGATTGAATTTTCTCCATCGAGATATATGGTGGAGATCAGTGCACTCCCAGATCCAACAACTCAAATCTTACCACGCTTACCAGAGACCCCATGCATGATGAGGGTCCACACTTAAATCATCAACGAACCAGGAGCTAACAAGTGTCACCCTCATGACACCCTGGTTTCCATGTAGGCATATCAGGTCATGATGATTTCACCCTCTCTCTCTCCTCGTGATTGCATAACCAAGCATGGAACTAGGGGATGGAACCTTGGCCCCTGGATAGAAGATATCGAGACTTCCAAAGGGAAAATACAATTAGAAATATTCCAGGTTCCAGTGATCCGGTGCCCCCAGTTGTGGGAATCCCTCATGAGCTTGGTTACGAAACTTGATGATCAAGATCACTCGATGTTCAGATATGACTGATGCGAATCAATCATCATTTGCACAGGGATTTACAAGGACTTTTATGGGTAACAACCCATCTTTGGATGATTGAGATTAATTCTCAGCTTAGGGATCAACTGCTACTGAGTCTCACAGTTTTTGTTCAATGTTAATTGAATTATAACTTAAGATATTGGACTTAGCATTCCTGTAGCCTCAAGCTGCATAATTTTGTTGGGTTTTTAACTTGGCTTCCTCAGACCCTTAATCCATTTATAACAAGTAATAGACTTGCTTATAACATTCGATCAAGGATTTGATTCCTTGCAAACATTCTGTGTCAAGGAGAAGGGAAGGGTACATGGTTTATCGACCTTCTTGGTCCTGAGAACTTTGTAATGTCCCCATTAGCAATGACTCAACAAAAATTTCCCTAATAACCATTGTAGCATTCCCATCTCAAGATGAGAAATACCACAACAAAATTACAACCTTTGATACCATTAAATTTACTGATAAGAATACCCTGCATATGCAACAATGTGTAGAACTAAAAACATATAGCAATTCATGTATTCATATACAATTTCAACAATATTCAAGCACATTGCCTTGAAATGAAACAACCACTTTATTCATCAAACAAGTATACACAATCATAGATGTAAATACGGGCTCTTAGCCATTCATTCTAGTTCAATTACACTAAGAAAGATACTTATATGATAAAATAAGACACCAACTGCATGTTGACCTCTGACTTTCCTCCCAACCCTAGACTCTACTACTCATAAGCCAAAACTAGGTCACCCCCGAGCTGGGGATTAAAATCCACTTGGTCAAGGTCTCTTAGTAGCAATAATAATTTCAATTCAGGTGCCAAGTTTAACATCTAGCCTACGGTCTCTCACTTCCCACATACCTGACCAACCCCAGGAAGTGTGTCCCTTATCTACTCAACAGTCCTTCGACTGCCCTAGTTCCCTTCCAAGGCTTCAATAGCATGCCGAACAAGAAGTCTTAAAGCCCTGTAGTTGTATCTTGGCACCTTGGGAAAACATTTCCCAACAGTTCTCTCACTTGGAGAGAATGATTACGTGCCTGGCAACCCACTTCTTCAACAACACTTCTCTCACCTGAAGAGAATGCTCATGGGCTTGACAACCCACCTCTTAAACAAAACTTCTCTCACTTTGAGAGACTGCTTATGGGCTTGACATCCCGCCTCTTCAACCACACACAGGCTTGCCAATCCACTTATTCATCTCAAACCTGCAAGAAAACTAGTTGTAGGAAGCTACCAAGATTTTAAGTATAGGTAACGTGAGGCATACCATCCAAGTACAGATGGTAGATGGAAGGGTGAACATGAGTGAATGAATGCAAGAATGATAGGAAGGTTGGGGAAATACACTAAGTTTTCGTAATATAATTGCATGCACATAAAATGACACTTGTCACTTTATGGTCCCCATCTCGAGCCCACTTGGTGATGCGTTCCTAGCCTTTAGGAACTTAGGCTAAATTGATATATCCCATAAATTAATTTTTTTAGAAAATATTATTAAATATTCTCTTAGCTTAAGCCCCCTAGGCTTAGCCTATTTCCTAGACTCTTAGCCCCCTAGGCTTAGCCCATTTCCTAGACTTTTAGCCCCCTAGGCTTAGCCCATTTCCTAGACTCTTAGCCCCCTTTCCCTCTCTAGTGGATTTTATCCCCCTTACTCTTTTATCAGATCAGTTTGCAGTAGTGGTGCATTTTTATTAGTGATTACATTTTACAATAATAGGCGCACTGACCTTTCAACATCTAGGCCCTTCAACCTAATAATAACACCCACACTTGGGCCCATAATATCCTAGCTCACCATCCTATAGAAAATAAACACATGTACACTTGTAACTGGGGATCAACTTGGGGTTATTACATTCCCCTCCCTCTCATTTATGCATTGTCCTTAGTGCATCAAGTACAATGTACATCTCAAAATTCTTCAAAAGGCTCCATGCCTTTGCTATTGAAGCTTGTTATCTTTTTGGTTATATCTTCATACTTCATCTAGAAGCCTTTTTCTCTACTCCATAGAGCTACTTCGGTAGAATTCAGTTCAATGTGACATTCTTGGGCTGCCTCTTCCTTGCTGCACTCACCCTTTTAGGCTAAGGAATCCCTTCATTGATACATAGTCCTTCAACGATCCATCTTTCCTAGGATTTAAAACATAAGGAGAGCACCAACTTATTAACATGCCCACACTGAGGATCTACAATTACAGGCTCCAGTGTCCCAGCAGAAGCCATTCTTTCCAAGCATTCTAGCTGTAATAAATATGATCTCATCTATAACACATGCATACAGGTCATTATGAGACATTATTATAAAAAAATCATTCATAAATTCAACTTTTTCCCAAAATATGAAAATTCCATGTCATATTTCCTTGGTTATTGCAACAACATGCATCAATCTCTATTATGTCTTTCTACAATGCCATACTTGAGACCACTTTCTTGTAATGCTTCCATCTTGCATTCAACCAACAGATTATTAGTACTTCCTGGATAATATACAATATATTTGTATTGTAACAGTTTCAAAACAATTTACAAAGTGATCTTAGAATTGTTTAAACTTAACAATTCAATCACAACTAACAATC
>ML779762.1:581458-599553 GCA_009831015.1 Picea engelmannii | reverse complement strand
CTCAATCATCCTTGGCTGCTAGAGGTTCATACCTCCATAATCCATGCTATCTTCTTTCCATAATCATACCTTGCTTGGGTATCGATGGCATATAACAACCACTAAAAAACATACACATATAATTAAGATAATAAAAAATATTTTAGAAGGGATTCTTACCCAATCCCTTTCAGTTCTCATGCCAAAAAAAATTACATGCATCAACATATCAATTTCTCATACCAAAGAAAAACAATAAACGACAAGAAAGGAGTCAAGGGAATATTCCCTTGTCCAACTCCTAATACATAACTCAGAACTTTCATTCTAGCTGAATTATTTTCAAGGCCCTACTGCCTTTACACAACATAGCTTTAGTCAAGCTTATTCTTTCAAACATATTCATTATTTGATTTGCTTTTACCAGTTGTACTTATTTCACAACTGCTCTTTTTAAAGCATACAATTCCATCTCTTTATTCATATTTCTATAGTGAGAAAAGTATTAATCATTTTCTCCTTCTTTACTTCTACAATTTATCCCTTCCATGGACCTCCCTGATATTTTCCTTGAGCAGTCTTGGTCATGTTCACCTTGACCTTCTTGGATAAATCAACATGCCATATCAACAAGATTCTTGTTCATAATGAATTGTGAACTTGTGCATTCTGCACTTTCACCGAGCAGATTGGTCAACCTTCCTTTGCATGTTCCCCATGCATGCATTATGCTTTAGAATGTAACCTAGGATTATTATATATATATATATATGTTTGCATCCCACTGCCTAATTCTTAGCAGTCATTAATGTTATAGCTCTGTTCACATGACAAAGTTCTTCACATAGTTCCTTCACATGGAACTTATTCAACGTGCAACTTTCCTTGTTACATATTCATCACTATCTGAGATGACCTCAACCTCGAGTCAGCCTCATCTCCATTATTCTAGGTATTTATCCAATATTCCATACGAAATATAAGCATGCAAAACATGGGCATCTATTCCATCAACTTACATTTGCATATGTACATTATTCTTATCAGTTTATACTCAAACTGTTCTTTTTATGCACTTAACCACATGCATCAACATGAATCTATGTGTGTCTATCATAGGCACAGTTTACAATTCTCGTGCATATTTACCTTAAAATCATTAACTCATGATTGTTCACAATCGTTCTCATACAACCCTCAAATGCTTAATCATGTTGCCTTATAACATGACAACAAAACATTCCTACTCATTTACTCTTTCATCAATTTATACTAGCTTTTCTTGAGGAAAATGGAACACATCCTCCTCAAGCTATTATTCAAAGAAAAATAGTCATGACTCTTCATAATAGAGTCAACATTGCAGCATGTCCTCATCTTGCATTTTCATGCAAATTTCAATACTCATCCCATAGGCATGTACATATATTTGTACAACCATGAACTCATAAACTAGCTCATATGTCGGTTTCACTTTACCTCTTTATGAGGATTAGCATCAGTCCCAAAGGAATCATCTTTACCTTGCTTAAATATTTTATCCCTACTACAGGTTTCAACCATTATAGGTCAAGCAAATTGACCTTACTTATTTTCCTCATTCCTTTGATCATGAGGAGTTATATATATACATGGTTCAGTCTTTTATTTGAGCAACAACCATTATTGCCAAGGATTCTATCAATCTATACCGAATCCCTTTATCCAAAAGGAATTTTTCCATAAGGGTGTTAGCCTTTATATAGAATACCCTCACAAATGAAAGAGGCTATGTCCATCCAAATGGATAGGAAACATTACACTTTACAAAAAGCCACTCAACTCATCCATTTTCTGGACTCATGCAGCTCTATAACAAGATTCATCCATTTTCAGTCATCCACATTCAATAATTACTCTTAATGCCTATCAGTATGTTCCCACTACTGTAGGAGTAGCCCTTAAACAAATCAGAGAAACAATATAATCCTATTGCTACAATCGGTATGATAAAATTTTCATTGTATGAAATTCTAAAACAAAACTTTAAATATTTAGTCCTTCTCCTTAAAGAGCTATTGTAGATAATAACCAAACTTTTTAAACACAGAGAAAACTCTTTTTTTTTTTGACAGGATCATCTTAGCCTTGATACATCAATTCTATAACTGTTTTTTGGCCCATCCAGGTCTAGTGTTGAAACTAGAGCTATGATACCACTTGTAACATACCCAATCCCCCTAAGTACCCTTTTAAGGGATGGGTAATAAATTTTTGCTTTTCCTAAATCTCCTCAAATCCATTTAGAAGGGACACCATCGTCTTCTACTCGCCAAGAGCTTTCCAACAACTATAAGTTTGTCCAATTCTAAGTTATAGATCAAAAGTTATGGCCTTTTAAAGTTTATGGGCCTTTATTAGCCAAAATCCTCCATACTTCCACATGGCATCCACGTCATTGTGCCCATCCAACGTGGAACTAACTTGTCCTACCTGCTAGGTGGTCGTTGATGGTGCATCGACGTGGTGCTGGCATGGAACCTGCCACCTGGCCACCAGACCTTTGACATATTGGCCTTTGGCCTTCTCCATGCTCAACGTGGAGCTCCACATCCTCCCAAAATTTGATCTCAATAAATCATGACACCTGTCCACTGGTTGTTGGGACTGTGGGACCTCAGACTCTCATATTTTGGGGTCTTGGGATCATGACCCTTTCACTATACATATAACCTAAAAATGTCTGATACGACATGAGCTATCACATAGGACACACGATAGCATCCACAACAAGCCATCTGTCCTAACACATGGCCCCACTATTGTCCGCCACCTGGTATGACACATGGAACTTATACCGCTTCAACATGTGGTACTCAATTCCTCCATGGAACCCTATCCTATTATGTCAAATATGCATGCCACATGGCACCACTCACATCATGACACATGGACCTTCCACATGGGCGAATGTGGTATACACGTTACCACAAGATACCTAGCTTGTGCACTCAGGCGCTGAAACTTGTCCGTTCGACATATGGTGGGTGATGTCATTTCGAATCTCGACCCCCGCCGAGACTTGTGTATTGGGGAAAATATTTACACCCCGAGGGTCTGATGTTGAGGCACATCATGCTGACATGAGAGTCCTCCCACAGGATGACGCATGGAGCGTAAGGTTCCACATGCTCCAAGTTCCATAGTGGCCCCACGACAAGAGTTAGATCTAGTTAAAGGGGAAATAAATGGTCCATATTGGATCTGAGTTTCTGTAGATCTACGGTGGAGGTCTTTCCATCATGTAGATTCTATGGAGGATGTGTGTTGCCACCTGGAAATCGAGAACATCGGGACCTCGATGCTTTACCAAGCTCTTGCACACTAAAACTCCTTGGGGTCTATTGTCCAAAGATTACGATATGATTAATTCAGTTAATCCTGGGATTATGATTCCCAACCTTCACCAAAAGGTCTACGATGAAGATCTATCCCTCATGAGGACATGCATCACCACTAGACGACTGCAGACATCGGGACCATGACTCTTTACCGGTCTCATGTACAATAAAACTCCCCACGGTCCGGGGTTCGATTGAAATTTCTCCACTGAGATCTACGATGGAGATCAATCCACTCCCAGATCCAATGGCTTAGATCTTATCACGCTTACCACAGACCCCTTGGATGAGGAGGGTCCACACTTAAATCATCAACGAACCATGATTTAACAAGTGACACCCCCATGAAACCCTAGCTATCGTGTAGGCATATCACGTCATGACAACATCACCCTCTCTCTCTCCTTGTGATTGTGTAACCAAGCATGGAACAAGGGGTTGGAACCCTAGCCCCCAGATAACGGATATTGAGACTTCCAAAGGGAAAACACACTTGAAAATATTCCAGGGTCCAATGCTATGGTCCCCCGAGTTGCGAAACTCCCTCCTGAGCTTGGTTACAAAAATCGACGGATGAGATCGATCAACATTCATATTTGACAAATGTGAATTAGGTGTCGCTTGCGCAAGGATTTACAAGGACGTTGATGGGTAACCAACCCATCTTTAGATGGCTGATATTGTTTCTCAACTTAGGGATCAACGACTATTGAGTCTCACCGGTTCCATTCAATTTTAATTGAATTATAACTTAATCTATTGGACTTGGTAGTCCTGCAGCCTCATGTTGCATCCTTTTTTTGGGTTTTTAACTCAACTTCTTTAGACCCTTGATCCATTTATAACAAGTAATAAACTTGCTTATAACATTCGATTGAGGATTTGATTCCTCACAAACATTCTATGTTGGGGTACAAGGTTTATCGACCTTCTTGGGCCTGAGACCTTTGTAGTGTCTCCATTACTAGAAACTCAACAAAAGTTGCCATGATAACCATTGTAGCATTCCCAACTCAAACTAAGAAATACCACAACAAAATTACAACCTTTGATACCATTAAATTTACTGATAAGAATGCGTTGCATATGCAGCAATGTGCAGAACTGAAAAAAAATAGTAATTCATGTATTCATATAAAATTTAAGCAATATTGTTGGCCCTTGTTTATGGATTAAGGAAGAAAGCGAAGAAAAAGGAAGATAAAAGATGAAGTGAGAACTGCATGGAAGGCACATTGAATGAGATTGGTTCGAAGTGGTCAAAGAAGCAGAAAGGAAGGAGCGAAGTAATGGAAAACAAGTCATTGGATGAGAAGATCGAGGAGAACATATCAGCAAGGAGGACGGATCGTGGACAACTCAGCAAGTAGAAAAATCCACCAATGGATGCTTTGGAACACCTCGTGGGAAAGATGGAAAGACAGGTTGGCGAAGCCCAAAAAATGAAGGTCAAAGTGGACCTAGGGTTTTGGTATTTAGGGTTTTGACACCTAGGTTTTAACCTAAGGTTGTCTGAGAGTCATTGTAATGTATAAATAAAGATTGAGAGGAGTGAGGAAAGGTTCGTTCGAGGTGGATCATTGTTGTTATTGGATAGATTTGTGTTGTGAGATTGAGTGATTATTTTTGTAAGTGAGAGAAGTGTTGTGTGTGAGAGCACTCTAGTGTTGTAAGATATTCAGCTGGGTGCGAAGATCAACCCTGCAGCTGGGTGCGCAGGGAGGGGAGAGAAGAAGAGAAAGAGAGAGAGATTTGCAAGCTAAGAGAACATATAGAACTGTATGTTTTCATATAATATCAAGAAACACAGTTTTGTGGACGTAGCCCTAGAGAGAGGGTGAACCACGTATATCTTGTTGTTCTGTGTGATTGATGTTGTGTTCTTTTACCTTTTGTTATTTTGTTATTGCATCATTGTGTTAGATTTGAGACATAGCTCGCGCAGTAGGTTTAAAGGAGATAAAGAATAACTAGGTTGTTGTGTGTTGTTGCCTTGGATCCACTTTGTATTTCCTCTGGTTGTAGACACATGTGTCCTGCAACCTCCTATTTCTACTTCGGGTGAGACTGCATCTACTTCGCTGGTGTTGTCGAAAGGGCCAGTAGTTAGGGCTTGTTGGTGCGCTGGTAGAGATGAACCCTAGGTCTGCCCCTATGCCAACAAATGGTTCCATTGTCGGGACCAAGATCTTCTTGAGGGAATTTCAAGGTGGTTTCCATCAAAGACAGAGATTCAGAAGTGGATAAAAGAACAAGAAAAGGACTTCACTGAATCTCGGAACAAGAACCCTAATATTAGTACAAGACACTGGTTGGGAAACTATATCTTTACTGATATACACGAGATTTTCTTTGGAGGAATTCATAAGGAGCTATACGAGTGCTTAGCCAGATTAACAGATACCCAGTTTGAGATCAGATCTATACCATTTGTAGTTTGGACGTCAGTGCTGATCAAGAAGGTAAAGAGAGTTTATAACGTCGTGTCAAGAGAAATAGATCACTGGTTTGATAGCACCATTGGAGGGTACATTACCGAGTTTTCTATTGACAGGGTAGAGTCATATAGCCAAGTAGAGAGATATTTCTTTAAAGGACCCAAAGGAAAATTTTTACACTTTTTGAAGTTGAAGATCAAGATGCTATTGCATGAGAATAACATCTTGAAGATACAGTAGTTGGTCAGATTGAAAAGCTAATGTTCAAGAACTCAGATAGAGACAACGACACAAAGGTTGGACATACGCGTAGTGGGAAAACCTTGAGAGAGGTTCCTCTAGTAAACTTGTTTGAGTAGAGCCACAAACCACTAGAACATGATGAATGGTTCTACAGTGGAGAATAAGAAGAGTTATTGACCGAGGAACATTCAGGGTCCATTGGGCCAGAGGAAGAGAAGATTGCAGAACCTCGTCGGGAAGAGTCAAAAACTTCAGGAACTACATCGACTGTCGAAGTAAGTACTATTACTCCTCCTGTTGTTTTATCAACATTAAGTAATTAGAGTAGCTAGAGTTACTAGAGCACTCAGAGCACTGTTACCAGAAGTTCAACACATAATCAGTCAGGAAACCTAGGAAGATATATGGCGGATGAAATGAGGCTACCTATCTTTAGGGGAGATGGATTTGAATATCTTGATCAACACTAGTTTTTATGCGAGGCTGTATGGAGTATTAATCAAGTCAATGACGAAGCATTTAAGAGAGCTCAGTTTAGTACTACCTTGAGAGACCACGCACTAATCTGGTACATGATGTTTGTTAATGGAGTTGCACAGCCTAAACCGTTGAATGAGATCAAGACTGCATTGAGTGCAAAATTCAAGAAACCTAAGTCAGAGTCACAATGCATTACAGAACTGAAAGAAATCAGGCAGAAAGTAGTTGAACCTGTTTGGGAGTTTTATCAAAGGTTTAAGACCTTAACATGTCAGTTGAGTTTTCAGATCCCAGACGAAAAGAATAAGGAATGGTTCATTGCTACCCTCCTACCACACATCAGAGTCCCTCTGATGCAGCAGAAGGTTGCTTCGCAAGCTGAGGTGTTGGAAATCTCCATGAAACTAGAGTCAGCCCCTATGGGAGAATCCAGCTCAGGTATGAGTCAAATTTTGAGTCAGCTAACTAGATTATCTCTACAGGCCGAAGATATGAAGAAAGACAAGGGAAAAGATAAAAGAGAAGACATCTGGTGTATCAGATGCAAGTTAGAAGGCCATAATAAGGAGCACTATCCCCTATTTCATGAATATTTGGCCTTTGTAGCTCCGAGCCCTTTGAAGCAGGTTACTCTACCTTGGTGCGAGGTATGTAGAAATAGACATCGCCCTGGTGAATGCTATTTCATGCAAAAATATGTTCAGACACCTACAAATATTTACTGCACATTCTGTAAATCTGTGGGGCATGATGAGAAGGATTGTAGGGCTTATGACCTCTTGCATGAAAGGTCAAGGGATACATATAGGATTCAAGGAGAGATGCAACAAGAGGAAAATACTACACAGTTTAATTCCCCAGGAAGAGGAAACTTCAACCCTCATGGTGGATTCAGAGGAAGAGAACGAGGAGGAGGCATGGGTTGAGGTCAAGGCTAGATCATTTTTTATAACTGCGCACAACCAGGTCACTTGGAAAGGGACTGCCAGAACCCTTGTATCACTTGCAACTATTGCAACTCATTTGAACATGTCATTGAATATTGTCTCGTGTTGTTAGCCAAACTTCAGGAGAGACGAGGAGGAAACTAGAAAGTACAACTAATCTCAGTAGAACCTCATAGAGAGGATCCCAGAGTTGTTGTTATCACTAGAGGAGGTGTTGTTATAGGAGAAGACAGAGTGACCCCAAGAAAGAATATAAAAGAATCGAGGGTCAGAAGAGCTGTAGAGAAGACACAAGTGTTTGATCCAAGGAGAGAAAAGAAAACATTTGAAGAGGCAAGAAAATAATTTGGAAGAGATCAGGCTTCTTCATCAAAGACACAACCAGAAGTGAGAGAATGTGGAATGCCTCTGGCATTCGATCAGACTGCTTTTCCCAGAGAAGGAAAAGAGGTAGCAAGCTTATGGAATTCTTATGTACTTGCATTAATTTGATTAAGGATGAAAGAGTTGTACACGAGCTACAAAATTTGATTAGACAGTATGAGATAGGCATGATAGATCCTCTACTAAATAAAGAAGTACATCAAGTATCCAAAAAGAGAAGGACAAATAAGGAACTACACCTTAATGCTCAGATTGGAGATTATGACATAGATTATGTGGTCCTCGACTTAGGTTCAGAAGTCAATGTTATGACAAAGAAGACCTGGGAACTGATGGGAAAACTGAAGTTGATTTATTCCCCTATCAGGCTCAGGATGGATAATCAGCAGGCAGTAAGCCCCTTTGGAAGTCTGTAGTATGTCCTTGTGGACATCGACGGGGTAAGGATGTTCACAGACTTCGAGGTGATTGAGATAGTTGACGATAACTGTCCTTATCTTGCGCTGTTAGGAATTGATTGGGCTTTCAATAATTCTACTATTGTTGAATTAAATAAAATAAAAATGACATTTGAAGGTGATGGCCTTAGGGTCATTGCACCTCTGGATCCTAATGAAGGTCGCAGATACACATAACCCATCAAAGAAGAATATCATGCATACAATCTAGAGAATATATATAAATTGACTGCAAGATAGCAGGATTACATTAATCCTACAACATATGGGAACTTAAGCTGGCGAAGTGACAGTGCATGCTCATCAGATTCAGAAGAAGAACTAGAGAACTGGCAGAACAAAATGTATGAATTTTCTACGTGGAGATGTGCTAGATTGACTAGGAAAGTTCATTGGATTGGCACATAAGTCAGTAATTTGCCCACATTTGATGGTTTAAATCATTTAGAAACTTTCTTATTGGAATTTGAAGAAATTGTACCAGTACAACAAAGGTTTTTGGCACTGGATGAAGCTTTGAAAGCAACGTCAACGAGATGGTGGGGGATGCACAAGAAGAACATCGTGGATTGGGTGTAATGTCGCACTTTGATGACATTGCACTTTTCAGACCAAGTAGAAGGGTGCGAGGTTAGATACACAGGTCAAAGCTGTCCGAAGGACCATTTGCAAAGTTGTGAGGAAGCCTAGAGCAGAATTCCTCAAGAGTAGTGGGTGCATAAATTCATTAAAACTTTGGACACAACTCCTATCAATTGGTATCTTCAAGAAAAACTGCGCCTCACCACTGTAGATTGGTACAGTATGACTCAGAAATTTGTAGCTACATTTTTATTTGAAAGTCAGTACCCTACAGTAGATCAAGCTTTACAAGTTGTAAGACAGAAAGTCTTTGATGAGGCACCTAACCTCCCTATTGAGCAAGAAGAGGATGAATGGATTGTGCCTCTTCAGAAATTGCAAGGTTGTTACAATATCAATGTTGATGAAGACGATTATCCTAGGAATGTGAACATTGTAGAAACAAAAGGACATAGATACGTAGAAGGACCAAGAGTCAAACTACCTTTTATTGGACAACCGATTAAAATCAAGAAAGTTAATATTGCAATAGGGCAAGCACCTAATCTTGCAAACGTTGGAGATTATTGGGATGATGCCACTATTGACAAGATCACAGAACTACTGCATGAATATCAGGACTTATTTCCAACCAGGTTCACTGAAATGAAGGGAATTAAAGGGCCCATGGGAGAAATGAAGATCCCCTTGAAACCAGATGCAAGGCCAGTCAAGAAGAGACCCTACAGACTGAATCCCAAGTATAAGAAGAAAGTCAAGATTGAATTAGACATAATGTTGGAAGCAGGAATCATAGAACCCATTGAAGAGTCAGAATGGATTATCCCTATGGCGGTTCAATATAAGAAGACAGAAGAGATCAGAATCTGTGTAGACTTGAGGAAACTGAATGATGCATGTTTACATGATCCATTCCCTACACTGTTTACTGACGAAGTGTTAGATAATGTGGGAGGACATGAAGTTTACTCCTTCAGAGACATATTTTTAGGTTACCACCAGATCAGGATTGCCAAGGAAGATCGCCATAAGACCACATTTTCAACAGAATGGGGATCCTACCAGTACACATTGATTCCCTTTGGATTGAAGAATGCACCAACCATATTTTCTAGGGTGGTGGTTGAAGCATTCAACAAATTTCTACATAAATTTCTGGAAGCATATTTTGATGATTGGACTGTTTTTAGCTTATTGCAAAATCATATTGAATGTTTAAGACTAATGTTGAATAAGTGCAAGAAATGTCAGATTGACCTAAACCTGAAGAAGTGCATCTTCTTTTCACCCTTTGGAGTGCTGCTAGGCCATATTGTGTGTAAGTAGCGGTTACTGGTAGATCCTTCCAAGATCGCCATCATTGTTGATCTACCTCCTCCTACTTCGGTTAGACAGCTGCACACTACGCTGGCACATATTGGATACTATAGAAAGTTCATCAAGGGCAATGCACAGATTACAACACCCATGGAGAAGCTTTTAAAGAAATATTGTTAGTTTCAATGGTCAGAGGAATGTCAGTGAATCTTCGACACACTGAAACAGAAAATGGTCACTACGCCTATTTTGGTTTTCCAAAATTGGAGTAAGGAATTTCATGTGCATGTCGATGCATCATCTATTGCATTAGGAGTAGTGTTAACACAACCAGGAGCAGGAGATATTGACCATCCGTTAGCCTTTGCTAGCAGGAAGCTCTCAACAGCTGAGATAAATTACACTACCACTAGGAGAGAAGGTTTAGCCATGGTGTATGCGTTGCATAAGTTTCGTCACTACTTGTTGGGAGGACACTTTAAGATGTTCATTGATCACTCTGCATTGAAATACCTAGTCAACAAGCTAGTGTTGGGGGGAAGGATATGCAAATGTCTTCTGTTATTTCAGGAATATGATTTCGAGATTGTGGTCAAGCCAAGGAGATTGAACAAGGGACCTGACCACTTGTCTAGGCTAGAACATGGAGAGGAACCTACTATCTTGGAGGATACACTACCCCCTTTAAGTTGGTTTATGGTATAGAAGCAGTAGTACCTATGGAATATTTAGTTCCTAGCTTAAGAATTGCATCATTCACCGATATGGATGACACTAACGCTGTTCAAAATAGACTTGCACATTTGGTAGAACTAGAGGAAGACAATTTTATTGCAGGATTCCATCAGCAGGTATAGAAGGAACGTGAAAAATCTTACTATGACAGACACATCAAGAAGAGAGCATTCAAGCAAGGAAATCTGGTATTGGTATATGACAACAAGTTCATGAAGCATCCATGGAAGTTCATGACACATTGGTTGGGGCCATATGAGGTGGCCTATGTTACAGAAGGAGGAGCTGCGCAGTTGAAGACTTTAAATGGAGAATGGAAGGAGTCGGTTGAAATTATACTATGAAAACCAACTGCCTTGCAACTCTTAGTAAAAGCAGAAGAAGAAGGGTCTAGGTACTAGGTGCAGTTGAAACTGGGTACCAGACACATAAAAGATAGTCTGCACACAGTGGGGAGGGACAGAGAAGAAAGCACAGGCTACTCCGCGCAATCTGAAGTTGAAGTAAAACAAAAGGTTCAGACCTACAGTGCCTCGGGATGAGTCATAGGTGAGTGTTGGGGGCATGTTGGCCCTTGGTTATGGATTAATGAAGAAAGAAAATAAAAAGGAAGAGAAAAGATGAAGTGTGAACTATGTAGAAGGCACATTGACTGAGATTGGGTCGAAGTGGTCAAAGAAGCAGAAAGGAAGGAGTGAAGTAAGGGAAAACAAGTCATTGGACGAGAAGATCAAGGAGAACAGATCAACAAGGAGGACGGATTGTGGACAACTTAGCAAGAGGAAAAATCCACCAATGGATGCTTTGGAACACCTTGCGGGAAAGATGGAAAGACAGGCTAGAAAAGCCCAAAAAACGTGGGTCAAAGTAGACCTAGGGTTTTAGACACCTAGGGTTTTGGTATTTAGTGTTTTGACACCTAGGTTTCAACCTAAGGTTGTCTGAGAGTCATTGTAATGTATAAATAAAGATTGAGAGGACTAAGGAAAGGTTCGTTTGAGGTGGATCATTTTTGTTATTGGCTAGAGTTGTGTTGTGAGATTGAGTGATTATTGTTGTAAGTGAGAGAAGTGTTATGTGTGAGAGCAGTCTGGTGTTGTAAGATCTTCAGCTAGGTGTGAAGATCAACCCTGCAGTTGGGTGCACAGGGAGGGGGGAGAAGAAGAGAAAGAGAGAGAGATCTGCAAGCTAAGATCACAGATAGAACTGTATGTTTTCATACAATATCAAGAAACGTAGTTTTTTGGACGTATCCCTAGAGAGAGGGTGAACAATGTATATATTGTTGTTCTGTGTGATTGATGTTGTGTTATTTTTCTTTCTATTATTCTGTTATTGCATCATTGTGTTAGATCTGAGACATAGCTCACGCAGTAGGTTTAAAGGAGATAAAGAATAACTAGGTTGTTGTGTGTTGTTGCCTTGGATCCACTTTGTATTTCCTTTGGTTGTAGACACCTGTGTCCTGCAACCCCCTATTGTTACTTCAGGTGAGACTGCATCTTCTTCATAGGTGTTGCTGAAAGGGCCAGTAGTTAGGTCTTGTTGGTGCACTGTTAGAGCTGAACCCTGGTTTTGCCCCTATGCCAACAAATATTCAATCACACAACCTTGAAATGAAACAACCACTTTATTCATAAACCAAGAATACACAGTCATACATGTAAATACAAACTCTTATCCATTCATTCTAATTCAATTACACTGAGTAACAAAGATACTTATATGATAAAATAAGACACCAATTGCATGCTGACATCCTACTTTCCTCCCAGCCTTAGACTTTGCTGCTCATAAGCCACCAACTTCTTACCCCCGAGCTGGGGATTAAACTCCACTTGGGTAAGGTATCTCAACAACAACAATAATTCCAATTCAGGTGCCAAGTTTAACAACTAGCCTACAATATCTCATTCCCCACACACCTTTCCCACCCCAGGAAGTGTGTTCCTTCTTTTCTCAACAATCCTTCAGCTGACCCACTTCCCTTCTAGGGCTTCAACAACAAGTTAGAAAGGAAGTCTCATAGCCATGTAGGTACAACTTGGCACCTTGGGAAAAAAATTCCCAAAAATTCTCTCACCTAGAGAGAATGCTTACAGGTCTGACAATAAGCTTCTTCAACAACACTTCTCTCACCTGGAGAGAATTCTCATGGGCTTGAAAACCCGCCTCTTCAACAACACTCCTCTCAACTGGAGAGAATGCTTACGTTCCTGACAACCCACCTCTTCAACTGCACATGGGCCTGAAAACTCGCTTCTTCAGCTCAAGCCTGTAAGAAAAATAGTTACAGGAAGATAGCAAGCTTCCAAGTACATGTAACATGAGGGATAGTAGCCAGGTACAGATGATAGGTGGTAGGGTGAACATGAGTGAATGAATGTAAGAATGATAGGAAGGTTATGAAAGTACACCAAGTTTCCCCAATATAATTGCATGCACATAAATGACACTTGTCACCTTATGGTCCCCCCCTTGATCCCACTTGGTGTGTGTTCCTAGCCTTCTTGGCTTAAGTCCCCTAGGCTTAGTACCTTTCCTAGACTCTTCACCCCCTTTTCCTCTCTAGTGGAGGTTATCCCCCTTACTCTTTTGTTGGGTTGATCTGCAGCAGTGGTGTGTTTTTATTAGTGATTACATTTTACAATAATAGGTGTGCTGGCCTTTGAGCATCTAGGCTCTTCAACCTAATAATCACATAGGCGCTCGAGCCCAATATATCTTGGCTCACCACCCTATAGAAAATAAACACATGTACACTTATAATTGGGGATAAACTTGGGGTTATTACAATTGGGAAGTTATGAAATGAAGTATGTCTTGCTAGATCTTGGGTCCAATGTGAACATCCTCCCTAAGAAATCATGGGAGTTGATGGGGAATCCAAAGTTAGTTTGGTCACCCATCCAGCTGAGACTTACCAATTAGTATGGTATTTTCCCCCTTGGAAGAGTGGAATATGTGGAGGTACTTATAGACGGGTTGAAAATTGTGGATGATTTTGAAGTAATTGAGATTATGGATGAAAATGACCCATTTATCCTTGATAGGGTATTTGTAATCTGGATTATTTTCGCCACGAAATGAGAGCTGAGATATAATAAATAAATGCACTGAGATATCGCAGATATTCAATAATATAACAGAAATATATCAGAGATGAAACCATAAACACAGATATATAGTAATACATGATTTCTATTAATGAAAGAAATGTACAGAGACTGTAAAAATACAGAGTGAAAGACTCATTAGAAAGGTGCTAGCTGATCTCTGAGAAGAGATGTGATGGCTACTCACATTTGCAAGAAGATGATTACAATGAGGCTCTAAAGGCATTTTTACAATACACAGGAGTGCCAAAAACCCTAGACATCCAAAAACCTAACCCTAGGAGATGAAGCGCCAAAAGTCATGTGGGCCCTGTTTGGGTAAGTTAGTACATTAACTTCCCGGGGTCGTAACTTTTGCATACGATCTCTGTTTTAGGTGTATCATAGCCCGTTGGAAAGGTATCATCGAGGAGATTCATTTTGGGGCCTCAATCATGCCATATGCCTTCATTGAGAAGCTCAATCCTGAAAAACCTTCATTTAGGCCCTCAAAATGGCCTCGGAAGTTAAAACTGCTAAAAATAGTAAATTGCCAAAATTTCTAGAAAACTGTTTTGAGCCAGTTGGAAAATGTGGGTGGCCACCGATATCCACCTATATCAATCCTCCCTCCTTAGGAAGCAATGGTCTCCATTGCATTGAGTTCCCGGGGGAGAGGGAAAAGTGTTTGATGAATTTGCATCTTGGTGAGTTGCTTGCCTTGCTAGAGACGTCGTGTTGCTCAGTTTGTGGAAGTCTGTCACGAACCTGTTGAGGTTGAGGCTATTCAACAAGTCAAGATCCATGAGAGGATGGTGAGTAGAAGGAATATTTGAGCTTTTCTGCATCCTTTTCGACCTACTTCTGTTGGATAGAAGGTGCTTGGGGTGAGGCTGTAGTGGTTGCAGTGTCCTTCTGTTCTTCTTTTGAACAGATTGTGAAGAAGCTAAATTTTGCAGTATGAGATACTACCTTGCAACACTTTTTAGGTGGAACAGTAGTCAGAACTACCTATGGTATTCTGTAAAGATGACCCCCCAAAGTAACATTGACACTACGGGGTCGAGACTCATAAACAACATGGCGCTTCCACATATATGGATGGCCCAAGAGAACATCACAGACATCCAGTGGGGAAACATCACAAAATACCTCATCCTTGAAGGGTTGGATGCTGTATGACAATCGACATTGTTGGATGACACGGAGATCTCATCCTTGGCAAAGCCACCCGATGTTGTATGGTTGCAGGTGTGGTGTTGTCGACAATCCAAACTGTTTGACAACCTCTGCTAAGATGAGGTTCTTCTGGCTTCCGCTATCAACAATAAAATGCAGCGGGGTCCCCTTCACCCACATTTGTGAATGAAAAAGGTGCTCCCCCTCTTTGGGATCTATTGGTTCTTATGGTTGAATTGTTGTGGTCGCGATAATAGCAATGGGGTCTGCGTCAATTATCTGTCCTTTATCAGTATTTTTAGAATCAGATTCAGAATCAAGGTTTGACTCCTTGTCTTTGATCTCAGCCACCAATGACTATTTTGAGTGACATTCATCGGTGTTGTGCCAGGGTATTTTGTGGAAATCGCACCATTTTTCATTATCCTTCTTCGTCTTCCCTTGACCCTTCTTTTCTTGTGGCTTAGACTGGTTTTCAGGAAGCTGTTTGCTAGGTTCGTATTTATCATACTTTAGATGTTGTGGATTTGCAAACCCAAAATCCCGTTTGTTTTGGTGCTTAAATTTCTGCTCAATTTTAACAGCATATCGATAAGCAGCACTGCATGATGAGATGTCCAGAAAATCCATTTCAGTTTGGATGTATCTGTGTAGAGCCCCACGGTATTTCAGAACCAAATGTCGTTCGGAGTCTTTGATACCTAGCTTGGTGCGCAAGGTATGGAAGGTATTGGTGAACTTCGAAACTTCTTGGCCCCTCTCTTTCCGTTGTATGGTCCATCTCATGTACTGGTCCTCATAGTTGCCAACAGGGTAATATTGTTCCTTTACTGCATCCACAAAAAAATCCCAAGTGGGCTCAGCCCCATATATTCCAGACTCCTCTGTGGAACTTTTATCCGAGTAAGTTTCCCACCAATGTTTGACATGAGGGAGATATTTAAGGAGTGCGAAGGTGATCTTTTCTTTGTCGGAAAAATTGTGAACAGAGAAATAACCTTGTAGTAGAGTCAACCATTTTTCTAGGGCTTCTGCATCTATCTGTCCTTCAAATACAAGAATATCAAAATTAACTTGTACCTTGAAAGGCGATGTGCCTCCAAAGTGGCCGCTTGATGAAGATGCGCCTGCTGCTATCGGTAGGCATTGAAGGATGTGGGAAAAATTCTCCATCATTTTGTCCCTCTGTTGCATGAAAGCTTGCTCAAGCAACAGATTGATAGGATCGTCTGCTCCATCGTTTTTCTTTTCTTCCACCATTGAGGGTTTCTTGGGTGTGCGAGAGAGATTGTCTTAAAGAGAGACAAGATTGAGACCCAAATTGATATACTCGGACCTCGTCGGGGACATGCACTGAAAAAATGATCAAGAGCAACCTACTTTGATACCACTGATTTAGATTATTTTCGGCATGAAATGAGAGCAGAGATATAATAAAGAAATGCACTGAGATATCACATATATTCAATAATATAACATAAATGTATCAGAGATGCAACCATAAACACAAATATATAGTAATACACGATTTCTATTAATGAAATAAATGTATAGAGACTGTAAAAATACAGAGTGAAAGACTCGCTAGAATGGTGGCAGCTTATCTCTGAGAAGAAATGTGAAGGCTACTCCCATTCGCAAGAAGATGATTACAATGAGGCTCTGAAGGCCTTTTTACAATAAACAAGAATTCCAAAAACCCTATACATCCAAAAACCTAACCCTAGGAGATGAAGCACCAAAATTCATGTGGGCCCCGTTTGGGTAAGTTAGTACATTAACTTCCCTGGGTTGTAACTTTTGCATACAATCTTCGTTTTAGGCGTATGATAGCCCATTGGAAAGGTATCGTCGAGTAGATTCATTTTGGGGCCTTAATCATTTCGTAGGAAATTATTGAGAATCTCTATCCTGAAAAACCTTCATTTAGGCCCTCAAAATGGCCCTGAAAGTTAAAATTGCTAAAAATAGTAAATTGCCAAAATTGCCAGAAAACTGTTTTGAGCCAGTTGGAAAAGGTGGGTGGCCACCGGTATCCACTTGGATCAATTTGATATGTCGATACTGATGAAATTCATTGTTAGACTAAGTTTAGAACCTACGATATGAAATTATCACCAAGCAATAAACACTCTTTTTTATTATTATTATTTTAGCTTTAATTGTCCTTGATGATGGGTGTAGTGTCCACTCAAAATGTTGGATGTTTCAAAATATTATACATAATTTATCTCTAGAAATATCAAGCAACATTATGAATAACTGTGAAAACCTACACACTCAAATTTGGAAATTGTTTCCCAAAGTTATATTCTCCTACCCAATAAATGAATTTAAAATTTGAAAATATCCCATCCAAATATGAATTCTAAAATAATTTTCCAAATATTTTAGTCTTCCACCCGTTAAATGAATTTGAAAATCTTCACCCAAAGTTTTATTCTCCCACCCAGTAAATGAATTTGAAATTTGAAAAGATCCTATCCAAATATGAAATCCAAAATAATATGCTCGATTTTTTATTCTCCTGCCTAATAAATGAATTTAAATTTTTTCCCAAAGATTTCTTCTTTTGTCTAGTAAATGAATTTTAATTTTGATTCCATTTCTAGGATCCATTTAGGCACAAGCAATGTGCTTCCACTAAATGTAGGGTGAAGGCATGTGATCTAATCACCATTACCACTTTCAATTATTTGATTATCACTACCAAAAGCACTTGAACCCAACTAGTGCATAGTTTGTTTGGTTCTTAATAGATCCTAGCTTAATGGTGACATGCCAAGTTTGTTTGGTGCTAGAGTGAATAACCCTAGGACTAATATTGAAAGGACATTATCCATGTTTCAACATATATCAAGACATTGTAGAAGCCTCT
>ML779762.1:553397-565437 GCA_009831015.1 Picea engelmannii | reverse complement strand
AATGTAACAATTTTGGACACATGGCCAAAAATTGTAGAATGACAGTCCCTCCTAAAGAACCTCAACAGAGTCACAAACAAGAACCTCAGAAAATGACATGGATAAGAAAGCAAGATCGGTATAGCAATGAAGAATGCACAGTCACTCTACAAGATAAACAGAAGAAACGTGGTTGGTATGTTGATAGTGGATGTTCAAAACACATGACAGGTGATAGAGACAAGTTTCTTACATTACGAAAGGAAAGAGATGGGTCGGTCTCCTTCGGAAATGAAGATTCAGCCAAAATCATTGGAAAAGGCACAGTCTAAATTGGGAACAAGAATGAAAAGGCAGAAAATGTTCTACTATTAGAATATATGAAACATAATCTTTTAAGTGTGAGTCAAATGTGCGACCAAGGTCATAAAGTTACTTTCAATTCACAAAAGTGTGAGATAAGAAAAGAAGGTTCAGGGAAATTGGTCGCTACAGCTGTAGGAACTTCAAGCAACATATATGTGTTAAGCGAAATTGGAAATGAAAAGTGTTGTCTAGGAAAGTAAGATGAAAGTTGGCTATGGCACAGAAGAATGGGTCACATGCATTTTGATAGCATTTTCAAAGTCAACAAAAGAGAAGCAATCAGAGAAATGCCCTAGATCACGAAACCAACCAACACTCTATGCAAGCATTGCCAACAAGGAAAGCAAACAAAGACCAAGTTCAAATCAAATGAATATTCAACAACAAAACCACTGTAAATTGTGCATACTGATCTAGTTGGACCAACTACAACAAAAGGCTTAAAAGGTGAGAGATACTTTATGTTATTAGTTGATGATTATACAAGAATGATTGCAGTTTGCTTTCTCAAGAACAAGTCAAAAGATTTTGAAAACTTCAAGATCTACAAGGAAATGGTTGAAAATGAGATGGATTCAAGAATAAAATGCTTAAGATTGGATAATGGAGGATAATTCACCTCAAGGGAATTTATGGACTACTGCTGCGATCATGGAATAAAAAGGCAATTCTCTGTCGCTAGGACACCTCAACAGAATGGAGTTGTTGAAAGAAAGAATAGGACAGCACAAGAAATGGCTCAAACAATGATAATGGATTCAAAGTTGACAGATATTTTTTGGACACAGGTAGTGCATACAACAGTTCACAATCAAAACAGAGTAATGCTCAGAAACAACACTGATAAAACTCCCTATGAGCTATGGAAAAGAAGACTAGCAAATGTGAAGCACTTCAAAGTTTTTGGAAGCAAATGCTACATCAAAAGAGAAGATGGAAGAAAGGGAAATTTTGACTCTCGTGTGGACAAAAGAATACTTGTTGGTTAATCAAGTACAAGGAAAGCATACAAGTGTTACAATCTAAGATTAAACAAAGTTGTGGAAAGCATCAACGTAACAATTGATGAAACACGCAGACTAGAATCAAAGGAAGAAGAAAACAAATCAATGGAACAACTTTTCGAAGAAGAAGATGAAAAAGAAGTAGAAGAGGAAGATGAATATGAAGAGAATCTAACAGAAGCAGAAGATCAAGTTCAACAAGCATCTCCAAAGACACCTAGCAAACGAGTACAGAAGGATCATCATTCAGATAAAATTATTGGAAACAAAGATGCAGGAGTTGAGACTAGAAGAAAAATCCGTTCACCGGAACAAAAACACCTAGCACTCTTATCTACAATGGAACCAAACTGTTTTGAAGAAGCCATCAAGAATGAATTTTGGAATAAGGTCGTGGATGAAGAATTGGATCAAATAGAGAAAAATGACACTTGGGAATTGGTTCCAAGACCAAAAAATAAGAATGTGATCGGCACAAAATGGGTTTTCAGGAATAAATTGAATGAATATGGACAGGTTACAAGGAACAAAGCTAGATTGGTATGTAAAGGATATGCTTAGATTGAAGGAGTCGACTTTGAAGAGACATTTTCCCCAGTTTCCAGAATGGAAGCAATCCGTTTTCTTTTAGCTTATGCATGCTCCAAAAATGTTAAAGTATATCAGATGGACGTAAAATCAGCTTTTCTGAATGGGGAACTTGAAGAAGAAGTCTACATCGAACAACCAGAAGGATTTCAGTCGTCAGAGAACACAGATTATGTGTGTAAATTAACAAAGGCCTTGTATGGTCTAAAATAGGCTCCTAGAGCATCGTACTCCAGACTGGATAAGTATCTGCAGCAGGCAGGGTTCAGAAAAGGAAGTGCAGACAACAACCTCTACATCAAGGTAAGTCAAGGTAATATTTTATTAATTGAAGTTTATGTTGATGATATTATTTTTGGTAGTGTTGATGATAGGTTAAGCCAAAATTTTGCAAAAGATATGTAGAAAGAATTTAAAATGTCGCTACTTGGAGAACTATTCTTCTTTCTGGGACTTCAGATACATCAAATCAACCAAGGAATTTTTATTTCTCAAACCAAGTATAACAAAGAAATGCTAAAGAGGTTCAAAATGGAAGATTGCAAACCAGTTGTCACTCCCATTGGTGCAGACCTCCTACCCTCAGGTCGAGATCCATGCATGATCTTCTCTAAACCACGACAAGGGTTAACTAAAATCCTTGTTTAAGACCGCAAAGGATTTTGGGTCTCGCGAGTTGGGCACCTCGAATACAATGCCACAACTCTTGGCAATAGATGAAACATGAAATTGCGAATGAGCTTAAGGTGTAAGCCCCCCCTCTTCAGCTCCTTTTCCAATATGACCACATCCAAGCCTTAACACAAGCACCTTTCACAACTCACGACTTTGCGAGTTCGAGCACCAAACTCTTGTGCTCTTCCCTTGTGAATTCCTGACTCCGAAATCATGCCTTCGACGAGATCGATGACCCTCGTTGTATCATAATTTCGCCAATCGGAAATCCACAACACTTGACCCAAACCACTGGTCACTCCATTTCCCCGAACTCCAATATGCGAATTCACATACGAGATCAACGACCCTTGCTGATCTGAATCTGACGATCACTATCCTTCCTAAGCTTAAGATTGTTGAAAGACACTCGGTCTTGATCCTTCCACCATTCCATAAGATCCAACGGCTCATGGAACTTTGGCACTTCTTCTTGAAGCAATTCCACCATCCAATTCAACTTCTCAAGAATTCTAGCCAAATGACTTGGCGTTCTCCCCCCTGAACTTGACTTATGTGAGACGATTTCGACCTTTCGTCTCCCTTTGAACACTTCAAAGGTTATATCCCTTCTGAGCTTTCGCTTGCTAACTCAAGCTTCCAAAAGGGTCCCTATGCACACTCCTTGCGGAAATTTTCAGATAACCTCCGGTTATTTGGGTCTTCGACCCTATTCACTCCTTACAACATAAGTCTCTCAATCTCCCTCTTAGGTTGGAAAAATCCAAGACCTCACCCAGCCTGCGCACACCTTGCACGACTCTAAGATAACCTTGCACTTTGGCCAGTAAAAACCCAATTTGAATATCCTCTGAGAGTTCTGAGATGAACTCAGAGCCTGGTCGACGCACTCCTTGTGGACCCTCCACTGCACTCTTTGCAGGAGTTCTCAGAAAGAGAAACAACTGAAACTCATTCTCCCCTTATCCATAATTCAATCATTCAACATAGAATTCTAGAGCATACACACACAGATTGCATTGAAATAAAATGCACACAGAGAATATAAACAAGCCTGCAACATACCATTCAACAAATGGTTCCAACAGCCATAACAAGCACATAGATTGGAATCAAAGTTTTCTTCTATTAATTCCAGTGCTCCTATATATGGTAAATAACAACAACTAGAATGCATAAAATTCTTTGTTCTCCTCTGCATCTCTACAACTTACGAACTTTGAATAATAATGAGTTATTTACAAGGTACAAGGTGAGGGTGTCTATCATCCGTTTTCCCTCCTATGCTCCTAAACTGTCTAATCTATTAATTTAAATCTGCCTTATTGCATTAAACAAACTTAAATTCCTATTACATCCGCAGATAGGAACATACGCTCCAAAATCAGTTTGGATCTTTGGATATAAATGCAACTGCACTTTCCTCCTATCCATTACATTAATGCTTCAGATTTTAAATTTCAAAACTCTTTCACAAAAACATGTTCAAATTACATCTGCACGTCCAGCTATCTCTTTGGCTAGGCGCGTGCTTTGGCTTTCTACGATGCTCATGCATCATACTCCCTTGCTTGAAAATTTTTAGGAACTCCTATTCATGAGTTCCTTCACTGTTTGTCCATGCTTTTGAATTGTTACTTCATCCTCCCAACTGGCATATTCAACTGGATGTCCTTTCCAATTGACCAAGTATTCAAAATACTCTTTTCTCCTGGTCTTTCTGCTAGTCCTCTTGTCAATTATGCTTTCCATCTGTGGCTTTTCATCTACAGGCATTTCTTTTGTCCATGGAATTTCTTTATGTTCATCCTCTGCTCCTACTTCTTCAGCTCTGTAAGGGTACAAATCTGCGACATTGAATATCAGTGAGATTCTGACCCCATTGAGTAATTCAATCTCGTATGTGTTTGCCCCAAACTTTCTTATGACCTTACACAGTCCAATTTTCTTCATCTTCATCTTGTTGAATGTTCCCCTTGGGAAACTTTCCTTCCTCAAATGTGCAAGGATCAAATCACCAACTTTGAATTGAAGTTCTCACGTGTGTTGATCTACTCTACACTTGTACTCTTGACTTGAACTCTGCAATCGCTCCTTGATTTTTCTATGAATCTCCTTCATTCCTTTTGCAAATTCCTCTGCACTAGCACTCCTAAATTCAGCTTGTTCTGAATCTTTCAATTCAGAAACTCCCCTTGGCTGCATTCCATATACAATTTGGAATGGACTCTGCCCTGTGCTTCTATTGAGTGAATAATTGTAAGCGAATTTTGCCTGTGGCAGAATGTGATCCCATTGACTGTGGTGTTTAGTCACTAAGCTCCTTAAGAAATCTCCCAAACTCCTGTTCACGACCTTTGTCTGTCCATCCGTTTGAGGATGATACGCTGAGCTAAAAGACAAGTTTGTCCCTAGCTTCTTCCATAAGGTCCTCCAGAAATGTCCCACGAACTTGGTATCTTGATCAGAAACGATACTCCTTGGCAAGCCGTGAAGTCCGACGACTTCCTTGAAAAACAGGTTCACAATATGATTTGCGTTGCTGGTTTTCTAGCATGGTATGAAATATGCCATCTTTGAAAATCTGTCTACCACTACAAAGATTGAATCATATCCCCTTTACATCCTTGGTAGTCCTAATATGAAATCCATGCTCACTGCATCCCACGACCTTTCGGGTATGGGTAATTGTTGATATAACCCTGCGTTTTGCCTTTTTCCCTTCGTGTGCTGACAAATTCTACACCTGTCCACAAATTTATTAACATCCGTCCTCATCCCTGGCCAATAATATGAGCCATTCAACTTTGAGAATGTTTTTTCATGACTGAAGTGTCCGACCAATCCTCCATTGTGCTTTTCCTTCAGCGAATTCTCCCTCATGGAGCATTTCGGAATACATAGCTGATTTCCCCTGAACAATAATCCATCCTGGATCATGTATCCGGTCCATTGGCTTCTATCCCCGAGAATTGGATTCTCAGACGCCTCATATGCCTCTTTGAAATCTAGAGTATCCCTGTACATTTATTTGAGGTTATCAAAACCCAAAGTCTTGACTCTGAATTCCTGCATAAGCAAACATTTCCTGCTCAAAGTGTCAGCAACTTTGTTAGAAGTTCCAGAAATATGCTTAATCACAAAGGTAAAATTCTACATGAACTCAACCCATTTAGTATGTTTTTGGTTCAACTTCTCCTGTTGAGTCATGAATTGCAAAGCATGATTATCGTTGTACAAAACAAACTCTTTTGGAACCAGATAGTGCCTCCATTTCTTCAACGCTTATATGACTGCGTAGAATTCTTTGCCATACGTGGAGTACTTAATCTTTGATTCATTCAATTTTTCACTAAAATATGCGACCGGCCTGTTGTCTTGGCTTAAGACTGCTCCAATGGCAAATCCACTCGCGTCACACCTGACCTAGAATGTCTTGCTGAAATCTGGCAAAACCAGAATTGGTTACTTAGTGATCTTCTTTTTCAGCAGGTTGAATCTCTTCTTTGCTTCCTCCATCCAGTGAAAAGATTTATGTCTTTTCTTCACCATATCCATCATCATTGCACTAATTCCATTGAATTTTTGGATGAATTTCTTGTAGAAGCTAGCCAAACCATGGAAGCTTTGAACTTCAAACACGCTCTTCGGCGATGGCCAATCCTTAATCGCCTTTATCTTTTCCGGATCCATTTTCAATTCATTTGTAGAGATAACAAAACCCAAATAAATTTGTCCTCATAAATGACGATTTCTTCATATTGATCAACAATTTCTCTTGTTGTAACCTCCTCATCACTGCAGCTAAATGATTTAAGTGTTATGCTTCAGTTTTACTGAAAATTAGTATATCATCAAGACATACAATGACGAATTTCCCAATGAAATCCTTCAGGACTTCATTCATCAACCTCATGAAAGTACTGGGCACATTTGTCAATCCAAATGGAATGACAAGCCATTCATACAACCCTTCATTCATCTTGAATGTTGTCTTCCATTCATCACCTTCTCTCATTCTAATCTAATGATATCCGCTTTTCAAATCAATCTTTGAAAAAAACTTTGCTCCACTTAAGCAATCCATCAAGTTATCCATCCTTGGCAATGGGAACCTGTACCTGATGGTAATTTTGTTGATTGCCCTTGAGTTTGTACACATTCTCCAGCCACCGTCCTTTCTTGGGCTGAGCGCTGTCGGAACAACGCATGGACTCAAGCTCTCCCGAATCAATCCTTTGTCCATTAAGTCCTGGACCTGTCTCTTAACTTCTTCATTCTCCTGCGGTGTCAACCTATAAGCTGCTTTGTTCAGAAAACTGGCTCCAGGTATAAGATATATATGATGGCTTATACTCTTGATAGGTGGAAACGAACAAGGTAGTTCATCCACTACTATATCAACAAATTCTTCCAGCAACTCCTGGATTTCTTCCGGTAAATCATCTATCCTAGTGTTTTTCAAAACAATTATGGGCTTCCTAACCAAAATGAATTATGTGTCTTCCTTATTCTTGACTTCCTTAAGAAGTTCCTTCCCACTCATGAGAAGTACAATGTTGCTCATCTATGATTTCACCTCTTTATCCTTAATCGGCAGCAACATGTGTGTCCTACTGTTTTTCTCCAAGGTGTACATGTTCTTTCTCCCATCATGCACCACATTTTTGTCATATTTCCATGGTCTACCCAACAATAGATGACAAACATCCATGGGAATGACATCACATAATATCTCATCTTTATATCGTCCTATTTTAAATTCAACTAAACACTTTTTAGTGACATTTACCTGATGTCCTTTTTGTAGCCACGAAACTTTGTATGGGATTGAATGGACAACAGTCTCCAGCTCCAGATTTTCTACCATTTATATAGATACAAGATTATCTATGCTATCGCTGTCCACTATGACCTTGCATACCCTGTCTTTGCTTTTGCAAGCAGTCTGAAACAAACTGTTTCTTTGGGCTGGGTTCTCTGGCTCTTTCTTTGGTTTCAAGAGAACTTTCTGCATCATCAAAGATCTTCCGCCCTCAGCATCTTCTGCCTCAACATTCCATCAGTGAGCTTAGGAAATGTAAGTTTCACAATCATCTTTCTTCCTATTTGGACACTCATAGGATTTATGTCTGATTTTTCCATAGACAAAGCATTTCACTTCACCTCCACTGCCTCTTCCTCTTCCTCTGGCTCGAGGAAAAGTATTTCCATCAGCATACTGCCTCCCCTGTGAGCTTCCTCCTCTCTCAGATTGAGTTTGAGGTTTATTCCCCTCTTCTTTAGGCTTCTGAGTTCTGTCCTGGGAAATTGTCTTGCCTCTGCTTTGACTTCTGCCTCAACCTCTTTGACCTTGCTTTCAGCTCAGCTTCTCTTCAGCTTTTAGAGCCATCTGATAAGCATCTTCTATGGTTCGTATGGTCATCATGCTCATCTCATCCTGAATTTCATATCGTAGACCATTCATATACCTGGCAACTTTCTCATCATCACTTTCCCGATGACCTGCTCTGATGTTTATCCTATAGAACTCTTCAGTGTATTCTTTCACTGACATCAGCTTCTGTCTCAAATTCTGCATCTTTCAAAACAAATTTATTTGATAATCCCTGGGTATAAACTTGGCTTTCATTTTTGCAACCATTCTATCCCAACTCTTGATTTTCTGCTTGCCCTTGCAACGTTTGTCATCCTGCAGTTCATCCCACCATAGTGTTGCATGCCCTTTAAGTCTAGTAATGACATGTTTAACTTTCTTGTCTTCCTCGACATCCTCATAGTCGAAGTGTTTGTCTAGAGCTCTAATCTAGTCTACCAGCTCTTCAACATCCAAGTTGCCTTCATACATTGGAATGTCCATTTTTTCCCTAGCACCTATCCTTGCAACAACCCTGAATAGGCATTCTTTTGCAGCATCTTCGACTGCAACTTCTTCTCCTTTGTTTTCAGCTTCATTTTCACTTTCATCTTCCCTGATATCCCCAACGTCAACTATGCGCCTCTATTTTGTCTCCATAGCATCAAGTCTGGCATGTAATTCATGCATTTCTCTTTCCATTGTTATATCAGGCATGGGCCTTTCTCTTCTTCTCGGTGGCATGGCTGTAAAATTCCTCTTTTCTCTCTGCTATAGAAAGAAAAGAATTTATTCTGGGCTCTGATACCACAACTAGTGAAAACCTCCAACCCTCATGCTGATATCTGCGCAGGATCTTCTCTAAACCACGACAAGGGTTAACTAAACTCATTGTTTAAGACTGCAAAGGATTTCAGGTCTCGCGAGTTGGGCACCTCAAATACAATGCCACAGCTCTTGGAAATAGCCGAAATGCGAAATTGTGAGTGGGCTTAAGGTGTAAGCCCCCCCTCTTCAGCTCCTTTTCCAATATGACCACATCCAAGCCTTAACACAAGCGCCTTTCACAACTCGTGACTTCGCGAGTTGGAGCACCAAACTCTTGTGCTCTTCCCTTGTGAATTCCTGACTTCGAAATTGTGCCTTCGACGAGATCGACGACCCTCGTTGTATCGAAATTTCGCCAATCAGAAATCCACAACACTCGACCCAAACCACTGGTCACTCCATTTCCCCAAACTCTGATATGCAAATTCACATACGAGATCAACGACCCTCGTTGATCCGAATCTAACGGTTACTATCCTTCCTGAGCTTAAGAGTGTTGAAAGACACTCGGTCTTGATCCTTCCATTGTTCCACAAGATCCAACGGCTCACAGAACTTTTTCACTTCTTCTTGAAGCGATTCCATCGTCCAATTCAACTTCTCAAGACTTTTAGCCAAATGACTTGGCATTCTCCCTCCTGAACTTGAATTTTGTGAGACGATTTTGACCTTTCATCTCCCTTTGAACACTTCAAAGGTTCTATCCATTTTGATCTTTCACTTGCTAACTCAAGCTTCCAAAAGGGTCCCTACGTGCACTCCTTACGAAAATTTTCAAATAACCTCTAGTTATTTGGGTCTTCGACTCTAAGCACTCCTTGCAATAGCAGTCTCTCAATCTCCCTCTTAGGTTGGAAAAATCCAAGACCTCACCTAGCCTGCGCACACCTTGCATGGATCTAAGATAACCTTGCACTTTGGCCAGTAAAAACCCAATTTGAATCTCCTCTGAGAGTTCTGAGATGAACTCAGAATCTGGTCGACGCACTCCTTGCGGACCCTCCACTGCACTCTTTGGAGGAGTTCTCAAAAAGAGAAACAACAGAAACTCATTCTCCCCTTATCCATAATTCAATCATTCAACATAGAATTCTAGAGCATACACACACAGATTGCATTGAAATAAAATGCACATAGAGAATATAAACAAGCCTGCAACATACCATTCAAAAAATGGTTCCAACATCCATAACAAGCACATAGATTGGAATCAAAGCTTTCTTCTATTGATTCCATTGCTCCTATATATGGTAAATAACAACAGCTAGAATGCATAAAATTATCTGTTCTCCTCTACAGCTCTACATCTTACGAACTCTGAATAATAATGAGTTATTTACAAGATACAATGTGAGGGTGTCTATCATCCATTTTCCCTCCTATGCTCCACAACTGTCTAATCTATTAATTTAAATCTACCTACTTTCATTAAACAAACTTAAATTCCTATTACATCCACAGATAGGAACATATGCTCCAAAATCAGTTTGGATCTTCAAATATAAATGCAACTGCACTTTCCTCGTGTCCATTACATTAATGCTTCAGATTTTAAATTTCAAAACTCTTTCACAAAAACGTGTTCAAATTACATATGTGCGTCAAGTTGTCTCTTTGGCTAGGTGCATGCTTTGGCTTTCTACGATGCTCCTGCATCACCCATGCAAACCAGTTGCAAGTTGAGAAAACATGATGATTCAAAGTCTACAGATCAAAGGCAATACAGGTCAATGATTGGCAACCTATTGTATGTGACAACATCTAGACTAGATGTAATGCAAGCAGTTGGATAGGTGGCACGATTTCAAGCAGCACCAAAGGAATCACATGTATTAGCAGTGAGGAGGATTTTCAGATATCTCAAAGGAACAGAAGAGTTTGGGCTATGGTATCCAAAAGGAAAGGATCTATCACTAATTGCCTACACAGACGCAGATTGGGTAGGTTGTATTGATGACCGATGAAGCACAAGTGGAGTGGTGTTCTACTTGGGTGAGTGTTTAGTATCATGGTTGAGAAAGAAACAATCATCAGTATCTCTATCTACAGTTGAGGCAAAGTATATTGCAGCAACAACATGTTGTACACAGGTTCTTTGGATGAAACAAACTTTGATAGATATATAGGTTGAGTATGATGAGCCCATTACAATATATTATGATAATACAAGCACCATCAGTATCTCAAAAAACTTGGTGATTCCCTCCAAGACGAAGCACATTCCAATCAAGTATCACTTTCTATGGGAACAGGTTGCAGAAAAGAACATCTGATTTGAGTATGTGGGCACAAAAGAACAAGTGGCAGACATCTTTACAAAACCACTTCCATGGGAAGCCTTTGAATATCTTCGCCAAAGACTTGGAGTTATTTCTACTCCAAAATGAATGCTTTTTGAATTCTTTTTGAATGCTTATCTTATATGTTTTAGATGTACATGAGGAAGCACCATAAGAGGACAGTTCAGTCAGGGAGAGTAGCCCTGGATGGAAAGATACCCTTGTCATTGATCACAAAGGGGGAGATATTTATCAGATGTAGAGGACAAAGGCATGGTTCCAGGGGGAGCATATTTATCAGATACAGAGGATAGAGGCATGGTTCCAGGGGGAGCATGAGTGATATGATTTCAGTATTGCATCAGTGTTGCCATCAATGCCAAAGGGGGATATTGTTGATTAAGGTTGGTTGTCATTGTTGTCAACCCTTGAAGAAAGCCCCGTAGCACAAAGGTTTGGGTAATGGACCCAAGATTGTTTGATGTAAATATGACTCATTATTTTTTTTTCATGATTGATAAAAATTAAATATGGATGAACTCCAAAGTGGTCCCCTTATGGTGAAAGCCGTCACGGGAAGACACTTTGCGAAGTAAGAGAACCCATGATTAATTATGGAATAATGAGATGAAGGAAAATGAATTTGTCAAGGAAACTATCCTATATGGATATATCTTTTCATTCCATTTCCGGTGGTATGTGGAACGTCACAAAACTCCCCACGGTTAGAGAGTTATGGCCATGAGAAGTTGGAGACCCCGGATTTGGGTAATGGACCCAAGTTTGTTTGATGGGTAACAATATGAGTTATGATATATTTTTAGATAATACTATTCTATATGGATAATACATGTCATGCCATTTCTGGTGGTATGTGGAAAGTCACATAACTCCTCACGGTTTGAGAGTTATGGCCTTACGAAGTTGGAGGACCCTCATATGTCATCTAGAAGCCCCAAAAGGTC
>ML779762.1:507706-550928 GCA_009831015.1 Picea engelmannii | reverse complement strand
TTTTAATGGTCTTTGTTAAACCTTAAAGCTTTCCTTTTCTTTTTTTTCTTCGATTTTCTTAAAAAAAAATGTATTTCCTTGTCTAATAATGGATTTTGGAATAAAAAATGTATTTCCTTGCTTTAAAAAAATGTATTTCCTTGTATTAAAATGTATCTTCGATTTTCTTAAAAAAAAAATGTATTTCTATTACATTAATGGATAAAAAGGAGGGGGAAATTAATACCCTAAGACATTTCCAAGAACCAGTGGTGTGGGATCAATTGACTTAGATAGACTGGAAACCCAGACATTAAGTGAACCTCAATGATTGATTTGAGGGTTAAAAGGATTAAAGAGGGATGCATTGTGGAATTTTCTATCGAGTGTCATACTTCCTTTAGCATTATTGAATGAGAATTTGAAGTTAATTGAGAGATATATTTCTAGAAGAAATAATGTTGTGGATTAAGATGTTATTTATTGAAAAGGGATTAACGTAGATGAGCCTCAACACCATGGTCGTTTAAGTCTCTAACTTTGTGGGGTAGGAGAGTAAAGAAGGAAGACGAGACAAGAAGATAAAATGAAAAATGGATCCATAGGCACAAAAGAGGGTGAGAGTAGAGAACTACTAAAGGAGGAATGTGCTACATGGGGTAATTTGGAAAATTTAGTTTGATAGTTCAAAGAAAAGGGGAGAAGACATGGAAGAGTGTAGTAGTAGGGTAAAATGAGACACAATAAAGAAGCATAGGAAGAATGTACGACTACTAAAGGAGGAATGTGCTACATGGGGTAATTTGGAAAATTTAGTTTGATAGTTCAAAGAAAAGGGGAGAAGACATGGAAGAGTGTAGTAGTAGGGTAAAATGAGACACAATAAAGAAGCATAGGAAGAATGTACTATTATAGAGATCACATTAGATTAGTGTATGGAAGAGACAAGGCCACTGCAAGGAAGCAATGCACATGAGGCACCATCTGTAGCTCACGCTAAAAGAGATGACAATAAAATAGATGTAGATGATGTTGGATCCCAGTGGTTGATAAGAAATGTTGAAGGCACAAATGGAGATGACAATGATATTTTAGTTGATGAAAATGTTTAGAGTGATGTTGAGGATGACTTTAGTGAGATTGAGGACACTTTAGTAATTGTAAGCCTATTTGGGCACATGAGGCTAGAGGAACCTTCTAGATCCAATGAATAAGGAGTTGGAGAAGTAAGTTGGTATAATCCCCTTTTCAAACTACTCCCCATGCACACATTGTTAACAAAAGGAGAAAGTTTGATAGAAACAAAGGTAAGTTCTATAATTTAACACAGAATAGGAGTAGTACCAATTAGAGGAAGTACGACAACAAAAGTTTAAATTTTTCAATGCTAGGAACACCAACCAATCTTCCACTCAAACTTATTGTTCTCCATGGGATTGAGAAGGATGATGCGGGGAAACACTATTTCATATGCGAAGCCATATGGATGGTGAATAAAATTACAGTCAGTGCAGTAAAGGTTGTGTAATTAGAAGCCATCTTGAAAGACCGTGCCCTTCAATGGTATATGAAATATAAATCTGGTACCTCTGTTAACTAGACAAGGACTTTTGATGAGATAAGGAGGGACCTAATCAAATAGTTTCAGAAGACAAAGTCGGAACAAAAGTGCATAGCAGAGCTTAAGAATATTAATAGGAAGGTTAGAGAATATCCATGGGACTATGTAAAAGGTTTAAGGACTTGCTAAGGAAGCTAACTTTCAAAACACAAGATGTCTAGAACATGGAATGGTTTATTGTTGTATTGTTGCCCCACATCCACATTCCCATTACAAATTAAACAAACAATGCTCAGGAGGAGGTGTTGGAGATAACTATACATTTGAAATCCACATTTGGAGGCAGTGAGTCATCATTGGATATGGCATAGATTCATATCCAACTCCTTGCACTAATGGACAATTTGCAGGACTTATCTAAGGGAAACATAGTGTGTGACAATGTCTAGTACACTTTGTGCAAAATGGAGGGGCACCATATGAATGAATACCTAGTGATGAGTAATTATACTAGCATGGTCACGTCAAATATGTTCCCCATAGGGTCCAAGCTAGACTAGTGCAAAATCTATAGACAATGGGGACACGAGCCACCTCCTTGTCCTATGTTGCAAAATTATTAGACTATAAGAAACACATTGTTCTCTAAATTTTGCAAATTTGTAGGACATGATATGAATAATTGCAGGTCATTGTAGTTAATGAAGAAAAACATGATGGATGCCTATCAAGTGCAGGGGGTGGATTACAATGGAGGAATATGATAGGGAGGATTCAGAGGAAGAGGATCAGGTAGATATGGAGATGTGAGGAGATTGACCTATTTTAACCATGGAGAAGTCAACCATATTGCACAAAATTGTATAAAACCATGCATACTCTACGCTTACTATCATAGTATAGACCATAAAACAAAAGAGTGCCTATACTTGATAAAGAAGTGGAAAGAGAAGAAATTTCACATCATGATAGAAGAGTCACGCAGAAAAGATGAATGCACTATGCAAGTACATATAGTAACAAGAGGTGGTGTAAGGACTAGATTGGATACATAAGTAATACTCAGGCAAGATTAGGAAAGATATGTCTGGTCTATCAAACTTTGATGTAGGAAGGTAGAAATATGTCTTGCATGATGTGATGGAGACACTACAAAATGCACCTAAATATGAGAAGGAAGCACAAACCAACATCAACCCAGAGGATGAGTTTACTAGTCAGATGGGTGACTTTTTTAAATGTTGTATTAAGTTGTTGAGTGGTGAGAATTTGTTTAGGAGATTAACAAACATCTTATTTATATGTTTAGGAATCACAAACCATCTTATTGAGATATTTGTTTAGGAAGCACAAACCAACATGAGCCTAGAGGATGAGTTTGCTAGTCAGTTGAGTGACTTTTTAGAATGTTGTATTAATTTGTTGAGTGGTAAGAATTTGTTTAGGATATTAATAAACATATTATTGAGATGGAACATGATGTTGGAGGATGTTGAGCCCATATCGACTGCCCTACCTAATTCTAATGTAATATGAGTTAGAAAGAAGAGAAGCAGGACAAGAAGATAACTCAAGATGGCCATGGAATTGGTGTAACATACCCAATCCCCCTAAGTACATTATACTGACGTGAGATTCCTCTCATAGGACAACACATGGAGCATAAGGTTCCATACGATCCAAGTTCTATAGTGGCCCCACGACAAGAGTTAGATCTAGCTAAAGGGGAAATTGACGGTCCATATTGGATCCAAGTTTCTGTAGATCTATAGTGGAGGTATGTCCATCATGTGGATTCTATAGAGGACGTGTGTTGCCACCTGTAAACTGTGAACATTGGGACCTCGACGATTTACCAAGATCTTTCACACTAAAACTCCCTGGGGTCCACCATCCGAGGATTACGAGATGATAAACTCAGTTAATCCAGAGATTACGACTCTTGGCCTTCACCACAAGGTCTAAGGTGGAGATCTATCCCTCGCAAGGACACGTGTCTCCACTAGATGACCATGGACATCGAGACCATGACTCTTTACCAGTCTCTTGTACACTAAAAATCTCCATGGTTTGGGGTTTGATTGAATTTTCTCCATCGAGATATATGGTGGAGATCAATCCACTCCCATATACAACGACTCAAATCTTACCATGCTTACCATAGACCCCATGCATGATGAGGCTCCACACTTAAATCATCAACGAACCAGGAGATAACAAGTGTCACCCTCGTGACACCCTGGTTTCCATGTAGGCATATCAGGTCATGATGATGTCACCCTCTCTCTCTCCTCGTGATTGCATAACCAAGAATGGAACTAGGGGTTGGAACCTTGGCCCCTGGATAGAAGATATCGAGACTTCCAAAGGGAAAATACACTTAGAAATATTCCAGGTTCTAGTGATCCGGTGCCCCCAGTTGTGGGACTCCCTCATGAGCTCGGTTACGAAACTCGACGATCGAGATCGCTCGATGTTCAGATATGACTGATGCGAATCAATCATCATTTGCGCAGGGATTTACAAGGACTTTTATGGGTAACCAACCCATATTTGGATGACTGAGATTAATTCTCAGCTTAGGGATCAACTGCTACTGAGTCTCGCAGTTTTTGTTCAATGTTAATTGAATTATAACTTAAGATATTGGACTTAGCAGTCCTGTAGCCTCATGCTGCATAATTTTGTTGGGTTTTTAACTCATCTTCCTCAGACCCTTAATCCATTTATAACAAGTAATAGACTTGCTTATAACATTCGATCAAGGATTTGATTCCTTGCAAACATTCTATGTTAAGGAGAAGGGAAGGGTACATGGTTTATCGACCTTCTTGGTCCTGAGAACTTTGGAATGTCCCCATTAGCAATGACTCAACAAAAATTTCCCTAATAACCATTGTAGCATTCCCATATCAAGCTGAGAAATACCACAACAAAATTACAACCTTTGATACCATTAAATTACTGATAAGAATACCCTGCATATGCAATAATGTGCAGAACTAAAAACATATAGTAATTCATGTATTCATATACAATTTCAACAATATTCAAGCATATTGCCTTGAAATGAAACAACGACTTTATTCATCAAACAAGTATACACAATCATAGATGTAAATACAGGCTCTTAGCCATTCATTCTAGTTCAATTACACTAAGTAAGAAAGATACTTATATGATAAAATAAGACACCAACTGATGTTGACCTCTGAATTTTCTCCTTACCCTAGACTCTGTTGCTCATAATCCAAAATTAGGTCACCCTCGAGCTGGGGCTTAAAATCCACTTGGTCAAGGTCTCTTAGTAGCAATAATAATTTCAATTCAGGTGCCAAGTTTAACAGCTAGCCTACGGTCTCTCACTTCCCACATACCTGACCGACCCCAAGAAGTGTGTCCCTTATCTACTCAACAGTCCTTCGACTGCCCCACTTCCTTTCTAGGGCTTCAATAACATGCCAAACAAGAAGTCTTAAAGCCCTGTAGTTGTATCTTGACACCTTGGGAAAACATTTCCCAACAGTTCTCTCACTTGGAGAGAATGATTATGTGCCTGCAACCCACTTCTTCAACAACACTTCTCTCACTTGAAGAGAATGCTCATGGGATTGACAACACCCCTCTTAAATAAAACTTCTCTCACCTAGAGAGATTGCTTATGGGCCTAACAAACTGCCTCTTCAACTGTACACATGCTTTCCAATCCACTTATTCATCTCAAACCTGCAAGAAAACTAGTTGCGGGAAGCTACCAAGATTTTAAGTATAGGTAACATCAGGCATAACATCCAAGTACAGATGGTAGATGGAAGGGTGAACATGAGTGAATGAATGCAAGAATGATAGGAAGGTTGGGGAAATAGACTAAGTTTCTGTAATATAATTGCATGCACATAAAATGACACTTGTCACTTTATGGTCCCCACCTAGAGCCCACTTGGTGATGCATTCCTAGCCTTTAGGAACTTAGGATAAATTGATATATCCCATAAATTACATTTTTTATAAAATATTATAAAATATTCTCTTAGCTTAAGCCCCCTAGGCTTAGCCCATTTCCTAGACTCTTAGCCCCCTAGGCTTAGCCCATTTCCTAGACTCTTAGCCCCCTTTCCCTCTCTAGTGGAGTTCATCCCCCTTACTCTTTTATCAGGTCAGTTTGCAACAGTGGTGTGTTTTTATTAGTGATTACATTTTACAATAATAGGCGCGTTGACCTTTCAACACCTAGGCCCTTCAACCTAATAATAACACCCGTGCTTGGGCCCATAATATCCTAGCTCACCATCTTATAGAAAATAAACACATGTACACTTGTAACTGGGGATCAACTTGGGGTTATTACATTCCCCTCCCTCTCATTTATGCATTGTCCTTAATGCGTCAAGTACAATGTACATCTCAAAATTCTTCAAAAGGCTCCATGCCTTTGCTATTGAAGCTTGTTATCTTTTTGGTTATATATTCATACTTCATCTAGAAGCCTTTTTCTCTACTCCATAGAGCTACTTCGGTAGAATTCAGTTCAATGTGACATTCTTGGGCTACCTCTTCCTTGTTGCACTCACCCTTTTAGGCTAAGGAATCCCTTCACTGATACATAGTCCTTCAACGATCCATCTTGCCTAGGCTTTCAAACACAAGGAGAGCACCAAATTATTAACATGCCCACACTAAGGATCTACAATTACAGGCTCCGGTGTCCTAGCAGAAGCCATTCTTTCCAAGAATTCTAGCTGTAATAAATATGATCTCATCTATAACACATGCATACATGTCATTATGAGACATTATTATAAAAAAATCATTCAGAAATTCAACTTTTTTCCCAAAATATGAAAATTCCATGTCATATTTCCTTGGTTGTTGCAACAACATGCATAAATCTCTATTATGTCTTTCTACAATGCCATACTTGAGACCACTTTTCTGTAATACTGCCATCTTGCATTCAACCAACAGATTATTAGTACTTCCTGGATAATATACAATATATTTGTATTGTAACAGTTTCAAAACAATTTACAAAGTGATCTTAGAATTGTTTAAACTTAACAATTCAATCACAACTAACAATCCATATATTAATTAGAATAAAATTATCATTCTTTGCATATATATATATATCAACATCCAATTTTTTACTACGTTCCTCTGATAGAGCTTTCCTGTAGCCCATCCTTATGTGACTACTTGACTTGTAACTTTCCTATTGCAATGTCTAACAGTGCATGACATGTTCTCCCCTCCATGAGTTAGTAATAATTGTAACATTTTAGTTGTTAGGATAATCATTTCCATTAAATATCATATATGCATGCATCCAAAAAATGTAGTCAATAATGCCTTCGACATACACATTCTATCTTAGCATGTATGTGTGAAAATTTACCATTCGACACACTTTCATAATATAACCATGCATATCTATCCAATGCACCCTTGCATCGATTTTCATATTATTACATTTTATATTAGGCACTTGCCTTGGTGGGTTGGAACTCAACCAACCTCTTACCACATGGTTCCTTTATACACATTTATTATTACAACAGGATTGTGCTTCCTGCTATGAACTGATCATAACCTCAAATCAACATAACATAATATGAAATTATGAAAATTAAAAATTTTCACATGATGCATCCATGCATTCTTTCTTTACCATTCTAGAACTTTGGTAGAATATTGGAAGGTCCTCCTTCCATGAGGGCAGTACCATGCATGCCCACTCTTGTTATCATGCACTTTCTCAATGCATTCAATCAATGTGTTGCTTATGAGCACTCTTGTTCCCAATTATTCCTGATTGGTCAAAGTATTCATGACACTTTGTTCATGAATTTTCTTGCAAGGATCTCAATCATCCTTGGCTGCTAGAGGTTCATACCTCCATAATCCATGCTATCTTCTTTCCATAATCATACCTTGCTTGGGTATCGATGGCATATAACAACCACTAAAAAACATACACATATAATTAAGATAATAAAAAATATTTCAGAAGGGATTCTTAGCCAATCCCTTTTAGTTCTCTTGCCAAAAAAAATTACATGCATCAACATATCAATTTCTCATACCAGAGAAAAACAATAAACGACAAGAGAGGAGTCAATGGAATATTCCCTTGTCCAACTCCTAATACATAACTCAGAACTTTCATTCCAGCTGAATTATTTTCAAGGCCCTACTGCCTTTACACAACATAGCTTTAGTCAAGCTTATTCTTTCAAACATATTCATTATTTTATTTTCTTTTACCAGTTGTACTTATTTCACGACTGCTCTTTTTAAAGCATACAACTCCATCTCTTTATTCATATTTCTATAGTGAGAAAAGTATAAGTCATTTTCTCCTTCTTTGCTTCTACAATTTATCCCTTTCGGGGACCTCCCTAATCTTTTCGTTGAGCAATCTTGGTCATGTTCACCTTGACCTTCTTGGATAAATCAACATGCCATATCAACAAGATTCTTATTCATAATGAATTGTGAACTTGTGCATTCTGCACATTTATCGAGCAGATTGGTCAACCTTCCTTTGCATGTTCCCCATGCATGCATTATGCTTTAGAATGCAATCTAGGATTATATATATATATATAGGTTTGCATCCCACTACCTAATTCTTAGCAATCATTAATGTTATAGCTCTGTTCACATGACAAATTTCTTCACATAGTTCCTTCACATGGAACTTATTCAACACACAACTTTCCTTGTTACATATTCATCACTATGTGAGATGACCTCAACCTCGAGTCAACCTCATCTCCATTATTCCAGGTATTTATCCAATATTCCATAAGAAATATAAGCATGCAAAACATGGGCATCTATTCCATCAACTTGCATTTGCATATGTACATTATTCTTATCATTTTATACTCAAACTGTTCTTTTTATGCACTTAACCACATGCATCAACATGAATCTATGTGTGTCTATCATAGGCACACTTTACAATTCTCATGCATATTTACCTTAAAACCATTAACTCATGATTGTTCACAATCGTTTTCATACAACCCTCAAATGCTTAATCATGTTGCCTTATAACATGACAACAAAACATTCCTACTCATTTACTCTTTCATCAGTTTATACTAGCTTTTCCTGAGGAAAATGGAACACATCCTCCTCAAGCTATTATTCAAAGAAAAATAGTCATGACTCTTCAGAATAGAGTCAACATTGCAGCATGTCCTCATCTTGCATTTTCATGCAAATTTCAGTACTCACCCCATGGGCATGTACATATATTTGTACAACCATGAACTCATAAACTAGCTCATATGTCAGTTTCACTTTACCTTTTTATGAGGATTAACATTAGTCCCAAAGGACTCATCTTTACCTTGCTTAAATATTTTATCCCTACTACAGGTTTCAACCATTATAGGTCAAGCAAATTGACCTTACTTATTTTCCTCATTCCTTTGATCATGAGGAGTTATATATATACATGGTTCAGTCTTTTATTCGAGCAACAACCATTATTGCCAAGGATTCTATCAATCTATACCAAATCCCTTTATCCAAAAAGAATTTTTCCATAAGGGTGTTAGCCTTTATATAGAATACCCTCACAAATGAAAGAGGATCTGTCCATCCAAATGGATAGGAAACATTACACTTTACAAAAAGCCACTCAACTCATCCATTTTCTGGACTCATGCAGCTCTATAACAAGATTCAACCATTTTCAGTCATCCACATTCAATAATTACTTAATGCCTATCAATATGTTCCCACTATTGTAGGAGTAGCCCTTAAACAAATCAAATAAACAATATAATCCTATTGCTACAATCAGTATGATAAAATTTTCGTTGTATGAAATTCTAAAACAAAACTTTAAATATTTAGTCCTTCTCCTTAAAGAGCTATTGTAGATAATAACCAAACTTTTTAAACACAGAGAAAAATCTTTTTTTTTTTGACAGGATCATCTTAGCCTTGATACATCAATTCTGTAACTGATTTTTGGCCCATCCAGGTCTAGTGTTGAAACTAAAGCTATGATACCACCTGTAACATACCCAATCCCACTAAGTACCCTTTTAAGGGATGGGTAATCAATTTTTTCTTTTCCTAAACCTCCTCAAATCCATTTAGAAGGGACACCATCGTCTTCTACTCGCCAATATCTTTCCAACAACTATAAGTTTGTCCAATTCTGAGTTCTAGATCAAAATTTATGGATTTTTAAAGTTTATGGGCCTTTATGAGCCAAAATCCTCCATACTGCCATGTGGCATCCATGTCATTGTGCCCATCCAACGTGGAACTGACTTGTCCTGCCTACTAGGTGGTCACCGATGGTGCATCGGTGTGGTGCTGGCATGGAACCTGCCACCTGGCCACCAGAACTTTGACATATTGGCCTTTGGCCTTCTCCACGCTCAACGTGGAGCTCCACATCCTCCCAAAATCTGATCTCAATAAATCATGACACCTGTCCACTGGTTGTCGGGACTGTGGGACCTCAGACTCTCATATTTTGGGGTCTTGGGATCATGACCCTTTTACTATACATATAACCTAAAAATGTCTGATATGACATGAGATATCACATAGGACACATGATAACATCCAAAACATGCTACCTGTCCTAACATGTGGCCCCACTATTGTCCGCCACCTGGTATGACACATAGAACTTATACCGCTTCAACACGTGGTACTCAATTCCTCCATGGAACCCTATCCTATTATGTCAAATCTGCATGCCACATGGCACCACTCACGTCACGACACATGGACCTTCCACATGGGCGAATGTGGTATACACGTTACCACAAGATACCTAGCTTCTGCGCTCAGGCGCTGAAACTTGTCCGTTCGACATACGGTGGGTGATGTCATTTCAGATCTCGACCCTCGCCGAGACTTGTGTATTGGGGAAAATATTTACACCTCGAGGGTCTGATGTCGAGGCACATCATGCTGACATGAGATTCCTCCCACAAGATGATGCATGTAGTGTAAGGTTCCACATGATCCAAGTTCCGTAGTGGCCCCACGACAAGAGTTAGATCTAGTTAAAGGGGAAATAAATGGTCCATATTGGATCCAAGTTTTCGTAGATCTATGGTGGAGGTCTTTCCATCATGTAGATTCTATGGAGGATGTGCATTACCACTTGGAAATCACGAACATCAGGACCTTGATGCTTTACCAAGCTCTTGCACACTAAAAATCCCTGGGGTATATTGTCCAAAGATTACGATATGATTAACTCAGTTAATTCTGAGATTATGATTCCCAACCTTCACCAAAAGGTCTACGATGAAGATATCTCCCTCACGAGGACATGCATCACCACTAGACAACCACAGACATTGGGACCACGACTCTTTACCGGTCTCATGTACAATAAAACTCCCCACGGTCCGAGGTCTGATTGACATTTGTCCACTAAGATCTACGGTGGAGATCAGTCCACTCCCAAATCCAATGACTTAGATCTTATCACGCTTACCACAGACCCCTTGGATGAGGAGGGTCCACACTTAAATCATCAATGAACCATGATTTGACAAGTGACACCCCCATGAAACCCTAGCTATCGTGTAGGCATATCATGTCATGACAACATCACCCTCTCTCTCTCCTTGTGATTGCGTAACCAAGCATGGAACAAGGGGTTGGAACCCTGGCCCCCAGATAGCGGATATTGAGACTTCCAAAGGGAAAATACGCTTGAAAATATTCCAGAGTCCAGTGCTTTGGTGCCCCGAGTTGCGAAACTCCCTCCTGAGCTTGGTTACAAAAATAGATGGATGAGATCGATCAACATTCATATTTGACAAATGTGAATTAGGCATCGCTTGTACAAGGATTTACAAGGACGTTGATGGGTAACCAACCCATATTTAGACGACTGATATTGTTTCTCAACTTAGGGATCAACGACTGTTGAGTCTCACCGGTTCCATTAAATTTTAATTGAATTATAACTTAATCTATTGGACTTAGTAGTCCTGCAGCCTCATGTTGCATAATTTTTCTAGGTTTTTAACTCAACTTCTTTAGACCCTTGATCCATTTATAACAAGTAATAAACTTGCTTATAACATTCGATCGAGGATTTGATTCCTCACAAACATTCTATGTTGGGGTACAAGGTTTATCGACCTTCTTGGGCCTGAGCCCTTTGTAGTGTCTCCATTACTAGAAACTCAACAAAAATTGCCATGATAACCATTGTAGCATTCCCAACTCAAAATGAGAAATACCACAACAAAATTACAACCTTTGATACCATTAAATTTACTGATAAGAATGCGTTGCATATGCAACAATGTGTAGAACCGAAAAAAAATAATAATTCATGTATTCATATAAAATTTAAGCAATATTGTTGGCCCTTGGTTATGGATTAAGGAAGAAAGCGAAGAAAAAGGAAGAGAAAAGATGAAGTGAGAACTGTGTGGAAGGCACATTGACTGAGATTGGTTCGAAGTGGTCAAAGAAGCAGAAAGGAAGGAGCGAAGTAAGGGAAAAAAAGTCGTTGGATGAGAAGATCGAGGAGAAAAAATCAACAAGGAGGACGGATCATGGACAACTCAGCAAGAAGAAAAATCCAACAATGGATGCTTTGGAACACCTCGCAGGAAAGATGGAAAGACAGGTTGGAGAAGCCCGAAAAACGTAGGTCAAAGTGGACCTAGGGTTTTGACACCTAGGTTTCAACCTAAGGTTGTCTAAGAGTCATTGTAATGTATAAATAAAGATTGAGAGGAGTGAGGAAAGGTTTGTTCGAGGTGGATCATTGTTGTTATTGGCTAGAGTTGTGTTGTGAGATTGAGTGATTATTGTTGTAAGTGAGAGAAGTGTTGTGTGTGAGAGCACTCTGGTGTTGTAAGATCTTTAGCTGGGTGAAAATATCAACCCTGCAACTGGGTTCGCAGGGAGGGGAGAGAAGAAGAGAAAGAGAGAGAGATCTGCAAGGTAAGAGTGCATATAGAACTGTATGTTTTCATATAATATCAAGAAACACAGTTTTGTGGACGTAGCCCTAGAGAGAGGGTGAACCACGTATATCTTGTTGTTCTGTGTGATTGATGTTGTGTTCGTTTTCCTTCTGTTATTTTTTTATTGCATCATTGTGTTAGATCTGAGACATAGCTTGCGTAGTAGGTTTAAAGGAGATAAAGAATAACTAGGTTGTTGTGTGTTGTTGCCTTGGATCCACTTTGTATTTCCTCTGGTTGTAGACACCTATGTCCTGCAACCCCCTATTGCTACTTCAGGTGAGACTGCAGGTGTTGTCGAAAGGGCCAATAGTTAGGGCTTGTTGGTACGCTGTTAGAGATGAACCCTAGGTCTGCCCTTGTGCCAACAAATGGTTCCATTGTCGAGACTAAGATCTTCTTGAGGGAATGTCAAGGTGGTTTCCATCGAAGACAAAGATTCAGAAGTGGATAGAAGAACAAGAAAAGGACTTCGTTGAAGCTCAGAACAAGAACCCTAATATTAGTACAAAAGGCTGGTTGGGAAACTATATCTTTACTGATATAAACGAGATTTTCTTTGGAGGAATTCATAAGGAGCTATACAAATGCTAAGCAGATTAGAAAATACCTAGTTTGAGATCAGATCTAGACCATCTGTGGTTTGGACGTCAGCGCTGATCAAGAAGGTCAAGAGAGTTTATAATGTCGTGTCAAGATCAATAGATCATTGGTTTGATAGCATCATTGGAGGGTACATTACCAAGTTTTCTATTGATAGGGTAGAGTCATATAGCCAAGTAGAGAGATATTTCTTTAAAGGACACACAGGAAAATTTTACACTTTTTGAAGTTGAAGATCAAGATGTTATTGCATGAGAATAACATCTTGAAGATACAATAGTTGGTCAGATTGAAAAGTTAATGTTCAAGAACTTAGACAGCGACAATGACACAAAGGTTGAACATACGTGCAGTGGGAGAACCTTTAGAGAGGTTCCTCTAGTAAACATGTTTGAGTAGAGCCACGAACCACTAGCACAGGATGAAGGGTTCTACAGTGGAGAAGAAGAATAGTTATTTACCGAGGAACATTCAGGGTCCATTGGGCCAGAGGAAGAGAAGACTGTAAAACCTCATCGAGAAGAATTAGAAACTTCAGGAACTACGCCAACTGTTGAAGTAAGTACTATTACTCCTCTTGTTGTTTTATCAGCATTAAGTAACCAAAATAGCCAGAGTTACCAGAGCACTCAGAGCACTATTACCAACAATTCAACACATAATCAGTCAAGAAACCTAGGAAGATCTATGGCAGATGAAATGAGGCTACCTATCTTTAGGGGAGATGGATTTGAAGATCTTGATCAACACTGGTTTTTATGTGAGGTTGTATGGAGTATTAATCAAGTCAATGACGAAGCATTTAAGAGAGCTCGGTTTAGTACTACCTTGAGAGACCCCGCACTGAGTTGGTACACGAAGTTTTTTAACGGAGTTGCACAACCTAAACCGTTGAACGAGATCAAGACGACGTTGAGTGCATAATTCAAGAAACTCAAGTCAGAGTCACAATGCATTACAAAACTGAAAGAAATCAAGCAAAAAGTAGTTGAACCTGTTTGGGAGTTTGATCAGAGGTTTAAGACCTTAAGATGTCAGTTGAGTTTTTAGATCCCAGATGAGAAGAACAAGGAATGGTTCATTGCTGCCCTCCTACCACACATTAGAGTCCCTCTGATGCAATAGAAGGTTGCTTCACAAGCTGAGGCGTTGGAAATCGCCATGAAACTAGAGTCAGCCCCTATGGGAGAATCCAGCTCAGGTATGAGTCAACTAACTAGCTTATCTCTACAGGTTGAAGATATGAAGAAAGACACGGGAAAAGATAAAAGAGAATACATATAGTGTATAAGATGCATGTTAGAAGGCCATGATAAGGAGCATTATCCCATATTTCATGAATACTTGGCCTTTGTAGCTCCGAGCCCTTTGAAGCAGGTTACTCTACCTTGGTGCGAGGTATGTAGAAATAGACATCGCCCTGGTGAATGATATTACATGAAAAAATATGTTCAGACACCTACAAATATTTACTTCACATTCTGTAAATCTATGGGGCATGATGAGAAGGATTGTAGGGCTTATGACCTCTTGCATGAAAGGTCAAGGGATACATATAGGATTCAAGAAGAGATGCAACAAGAGGGAAATACTACGCATTTTAATTCCCCATAAAGAGGAAACTTCAACCGTCGTGGTGGATTCAGAGGAAGAGGACGAGGAGGAGGCATGGGTGGAGGTCAAGGTTAGATCATTTTTTATAACTGCACATAGCTAGGTCACTTAGCAAGGGATTGCCAGAACCCTTGTACCACTTGCATCTACTGCAACTCATTTGAACATCTCATTGAATATTGTCTCGTGTTGTTAGCCAAACTTCAGGAAAGATGAGGAGGAAACCAACAAGTACAACTAATCTTAGTAGAACCTCATAGAGAGGATCCCAGAGTTGTTGTTATCACTAGAGGAGGCGTTGTTACAAGAGAAGACATAGTGACCCCAAGAAAGAATATAGAAGAATCAAGGGTCAGAAGAGCTACAGAGAAGACACAAGTGTTTGATCCAAGGAGAGAAAAGCAAACATTTGAAGAGGAAAGAAAATAATTTGGAAGAGATCAGGCTTCTTCATCAAAGACACAACCAGAAGTGAGAGAATGTGGAATGCCTTTGGCATTCAATCAGACTGCTTCGCCGAGAGAAGGAAAAGAGGTAGCAAGCTTATGGAATTCTTATGTACTTGCATTAATTTGATTAAGGATAAAAGAGTTGTACAAGAGCTACAAAATTTGATTAGACAGTATGAGATAGGTAGGATAGATCCTCTGCTAAATAAATAAGTACATCAAGTATCCAGAAAGAGAAGTACAAATAAGGAACTACACCTTAATGCTCAGATTGGAGATTATGACATATATTATGTGGTCCTCGACTTAGGTTCAGAAGTCAATGTTATGACAAAGTAGACCTCGACACTGATGGGAAAACTAAAGTTGATTTATTCCCCTATCAGGCTCAGGATGGCTAATCAGTAGGTAGTAAGCCCCTTTGGAAGAGTGGAGCATGTCCCTGTGGACATCGACGGGGTAAGGATGTTCACAGACTTCGAGGTGATTGAGATAGTTGACGATAGCTATCCTTATCCTGCACTGTTAGGAATTGATTGGGCTTTGAATAATTCTACTATTGTTGAATTAAAGAAAAGAAAAATGACATTTGAAGGTGATGGTCTTAGGGTCATTGCACCTATGGATCCTGATGAAGGTTGCAGATACAAATAACCCATTAGAGAAGAAGACTGTGCATACGATCTAGAGAATATTTATAAATTGACTGCAAGAAAACATGATTACATTAATCCTACAATAGATGGGAACTTAAGCCGACGAAGTGACAACGCATGCTCATTAGATTCAGAAGAAGAACTAGAGAACTGGTAGAACAAAATGTATGAAGTTTCTACGCGGAGATGTGCTAGATTGACTAGGGAAGTTCGTTGGATTGGCAGATAAGTCAGTAATTTTCCCACATTTGATGGTTTAAATAATTTAGAAACTTTCGTATTGGAATTTGAAGAAATTGTACCAGTACAACAAAGGTTTTTGGCACTGGATGAAGCTTTGAAAGCAACGTCAGCGAGATGGTGGGGGATGCACAAGAAGAACATCGCGGATTGGGTGTAATGTCGCACTTTGATGACATTGTGCTTTTCAAACCAAGTAGAAGGGTGTGAGATTAGATACACAGGTCAAAGTTGTCTGAAGGACCATTTGCAAAGTTGTAAGGAAGCCTGGAGCAACATTCCTCAAGAGCATTGGGTGCATAAATTCATTAAGACTTTGGACACAACCCCTATCAATTGGTATCTTCAAGCAAAACTGCGCCTCACCACTACAGACACTCAGAACTTTGTAGCTACATTTTTATTTGAAATTCAATACCCTACAGTAGATCAAGATTTACAAGTTGTAAGACAGAAAGTCTTTGATGAGGCACCTAACCTCCATGTTGAGAAAGAAGACGATGAATGGACTGCGCCTCTTTAGAAATTGCAAGGTTGTTACAATATCAATATTGATGAAGACGATGATCCTAGGAATGTGAACATTGTAGAAACATAAGGACATAGATACGTAGAAGGACCAGGAGTCGAACTACCTTTTATTGGACAACCAATTAAAATCAAGAAAGTTAATATTGGAAGAGAGCAAGCACCTAAGCTCGCAAACGTTGGAGATTATTGGGACGATGCCACTATTGACAAGATCATAGAACTACTGCATGAATATCAAGACTTATTTCCAACTAGGTTCACTGAAATGAAGGGCATTAAAGGGCCCATGGGAGAAATGAAGATCCCCTTGAAACCAGATGCAAGGCTAGTCAAGAAGAGACCCTACAGACTGAATCCCAAGTATAAGAAGAAAGTCAAGATTGAATTAGACATAATGTTGGAAGCAGGAATCATAGAACCCATTGAAGAGTCATAATGGATTATCCCTATGGTGGTTCAAGATAAGAAGACAGGAGAGATCATAATTTGTGTAGACTTGAGGAAACTGAATGATGCATGTTTACATGATCCATTCCCTACACTGTTTACTGACGAAGTGTTAGATAATGTGGGAGGAAAAGAAGTTTACTCCTTCAGAGACGTATTTTTAGGTTACCACCAGATCAGGATTGCCAAGGAAGATCGCCATAAGACCACATTTGCAACAGAATGGGGATCCTACTAGTACACAGTGATGCCCTTTGGATTGAAGAATGCACCAACCATATTTTCTAGGGTGGTGATTGAAGAATTCAACGAATTTGTACATAAATTTCTGGAAACATATTTTGATGATTGGACTATTTTTACCTTATTGCAAAATCATATTGAATGTTTAAGACTAATGTTAAATAAGTGCAAGCAATGTCATATTGCCCTGAACCTGAAGAAGTGCATCTTCTTTTCACCCTTTGGAGTGTTGCTAGGCGATATTATGTGTAAGCAGGGGTTGTTGGTAGATCCTTCCAAGATCGCCATCATTGTTGATCTACCTCCTCCTACTTCGGTTAGATAGTTGCACACTACACTGGCACATAATGGATACTATAGAAAGTTCATCAAGGGCTATGCACAGATTACAACACCCATGGAGAATCATTTAAAGAAATATTGTCAGTTTCAGTGGTCAGAGGAATGTTAGGGAAGCTTCGACACACTGAAACAAAAAATGGTCACTACACCTATTCTAGTTTTCCCAAATTGGAGTAAGGAATTCCATGTGCATGTCGATGCATCATCTATTGCATTAGGAGTAGTGTTAGCACAACCAGGAGCATGAGATATTGACCATCTGTTAGCCTTTGCTAGCAGGAAGCTCTCAACAGCTGAGATAAATTACACTACCACTGAGAGAGAAGGTTTAGCCATGGTGTATGCACTGCATAAGTTTCATCACTACTTGTTGGTAGGACACTTTAAGATGTTCATTGATCACTCTGCATTGAAATACCTAGTCAACAAGCCAGTGTTGGGTGAAGTGTATGCATATGTCTTCTATTATTTCAGGAATATGATTTCGAGATTGAGGTCAAGCCAGGGAGAATGAACAAGGGACCTGACCACTTGTCTAGGATAGAACATGGAGAGGAACCTACTATCTTGGAGGATACACTACCAGATGCATAGTTGTTGGCCATCAAAAAGGTTGATGATCACTTCACCGAAATAGTCTAGTTTCTGTCTACGGGAATGGAACCTCGCGAATATACCATCATTCAGAAGAAACAATTGGTAGTGTGTGTTGCAGATTTTTCACTTATAGCTAGACAACTATATAAGATGGGACTTGATGAAATCTTGAGGAGATGTGTTATGGAGTTAGAAAGACCATTGATTCTGGTAGAAGCACATGAAGGCATCATAGGATGACACTATGTAGGAAAAGCAACAACGCAGAAGGTTCTTAGAGCTGGCCTTTGGTGGCCCACTTTACACAAAGACGCTAAGGAATACTACAGAGCCTGTGATGTATGCCAAAGAGTTGAGAAACCTTCCAGAAGGGATGAGATGCCTTTAGCACCCCAACTAACCTTACAAGCATTTGATAAATGGGCCATTGATTTGATGGGACCTATCAACCCACCAGGAAAGAACACAAGAGCTTGATACATAATCACTATGACATAATATTTGACCAGATGGGAAAAATAAAGAGAAATTAAGGACTGTAGTGAAACTACAATTGCACGATTCATATTTTATGATATCATAATTAGGTTTGGATGCCCGAAGATCCTTATGAGTGATCAAGGTACACATTTTATTAATAATACTATTGAAGCCTTGACTCAGGAATTTGAAGTTCACCACTAGAAGAGAACTCCATACCATCCTCATGCGAATGGTACAGTTGAAGCCTTCAACAAGATCTTGGAGACAACGTTGACGAAGATTTGCAGTGTGAATAGAGATGATTGGGATTTGAGAGTACCAACAGTGTTATGGGCCTATAGAACCACTTGCAAGAAGATGACAATGCAGACTCCCTTTAAGTTGGTTTATGGTATAGAATAAGTAGTACCTATGGAATATTCAGTTCATATCTTAAGAATTGCAACATTCACCGATATGTGTGACACCGACACTGTTCAAAATAGACTTGCGCAGTTGGTAGAACTAGAGGAAGAAAAATTTATTGCAAGATTCCATCAGCAGGTACAGAAGGAACGTGAAAAATATTACCATGACAGACATATCAAGAAGAAAGCATTAAAACAAGGAGATTTGGTATTGGTATATGACAACAAGTTCATGAAGCATCCAGGGAAGTTCATGACACATTGGTTGGGGCCATATGAGGTGGCCTATGTTACAAAAGGAGGAGCTGCGCAGTTGAAGACTTTAAATGGAGAATGGAAGGAAGGTTTACTTAATGAGAGCTGGTTGAAATTATACTATGACAACCAGCTGCCTCACAAATCTCAGTAAAAGCAGAAGAAGAAGGATCTAGGTACCAGGTGCAGTTGAAACTGGGTACCAGACACAGAAAAGACAGTCTGCACACAGTGGGGAGGGATAAAGAAGAAAGCACAGGCTGCTCCGTGCAGTCCGAAGTCGAAGTAAAACAAAAGGTTCAGACCTACAATGCCTGAGGACGAGTCACAGGTGAGTGTTGGGGGCATGTTGGCCCTTGGTTATGGATTAATGAAGAAAGCAAAGAAAAAGAAAGAGAAAAGACAAAGTGTGAACTGTGCGGAAGGCACATTGACTGAGATTGGGTCAAAGTGGTCAAAGAAGCAAAAATAAATGAGTGAAGTAAAGGAAAACAATTCATTGGACGAGAAGATTGAGGAGAACATATCAACAAGGAGGACAGATTGTGGACAACTCAGTAAGCGGAAAAATCCACCAATGGATGCTTTGGAACACCTCGCAAGAAAGATGGAAAGACAGGCTGGAAAATCTTGGAAAACGTGTGTCAAAGTAGACCTAGGGTTTTAGACACCTAGGGTTTTGGTATTTAGTGTTTTGACACCTAGGTTTCGACCTAAGGTTGTCTGAGAGTCATTGTAATGTATAAATAAAGATTGAGAGGACTGAGGAAAGGTTCGTTCGAGGTGGATCATTGTTGTTATTGGCTAGAGTTGTGTTGTGAGATTGAGTGATTATTGTTGTAAGTGAGAGAATTGTTATGTGTGAGAGCACTCTGGTGTTGTAAGATCTTCAACTGGGTGCGAAGATCAACCCTACAGCTGGGTGCACAGGGAGGGGAGAGAAGAAGAGAAAGAGAGATAAATTTGCAAGCTAAGAGCACAAATAGAACTGTATGTTTTCATATAATATCAAGAAATGCAGTTCTTTGGACGTATCCCTAGAGAGAGGGTGAACCACATATATATTGTTGTTCTGTGTGATTGATGTTGTGCTATTTTTCTTTCTGTTATTCTATTATTACATCATTGTGTTAGATCTGAGACATAGCTCACGTAGTAGGTTTAAAGGAGATAAATAATAACTAGGTTGTTGTGTGTTGTTGCCTTGGATCCACTTTGTATTTCCTTTGCTTGTAGACACATGTGTCCTGCAACCTCCTATTGTTACTTCGAGTGAGACTGCATCTTCTTCGTAGGTGTTGCCGAAAGGGCCAGTAGTTAGGTCTTGTTGGTGCACTGTTAGAGCTGAACCCTAGGTCTTCCCCTGTGCCAACAAATATTCAATCACACAACCTTGAAATGAAACAACCACTTTATTCATAAACCAAGAACACACAGTTATACATGTAAATACAAACTCTTATCCATTCATTCTAATTCAATTACACTGAGTAACAAAGATACTTATATGATAAAATAAGACACCAATTGCATGTTGACCTCCAACTTTCCTCCTAGCCTTAGACTTTGCTACTCATAAGACAACAACTGCTCACCCCCAAGATGGGGATTAAACTCCACTTGGGTAAGGTATATCAACAACAACAATAATTCCAATTCAGGTGCCAAGTTTAACAACTAGCCTACAATATCTCATTCCCCACACACCTTTCCCACCCAAGGAAGTGTGCTCCTTCTTTTCTCAACAATCCTTTAGTTGACCCACTTCCCTTCTAGGGCTTCAACAATAAGTCAGAAAGGAAGTCTCATATCCATGTAGGTACAACTTGGCACCTTGGGAAAACAATTCCCAAAAATTCTCTCACCTAGAGAGAATGCTTATGGTCCTAACAATAAGCTTCTTCAACAACACTTCTCTCACCTGGAGAGAATTCTCATGGGCTTGAAAACCCGCCTCTTAAACAACACTTCTCTCACCTAGAGAGAATTCTTACATTCTTGGCAACTCGCCTCTTCAATTGCACATGGGCCTGAAAACCCACTTCTTCAGCTCAAGTCTATAAGAAAAATAGTTACAGGAAGCTACCAAGCTTCCAAGTACATGTAACATGAGGGATATCAGCCAAGTACAGATGTTAGGTGGTAGGGTGAACATGAGTGAATGAATGTAAGAATGATAGGAAGGTTGGGAAATTACACTAAGTTTCCCCAATATAATTGCATGCACATAAATGACACTTGTCACCTTATGCCCCCCCTAATCCCACTTGGTGATGTGTTCCTAGCCTTCTTGGCTTAAGCCCCTTAGGCTTAGTCCCTTTCCTAGACTCTTCACCCCCTTTTCCTCTCTAGTGGAGGTTATCCCCCTTACTCTTTTTTCAAGTTGATCTGCAGTAGTGGTGTGTTTTTATTAGTGATTACATCTTACAATAATAGGTGTGTTGGCCTTTGAGCATCTAGGCTCTTCAACCTAATAATCACATAGGCACTCGTGTCCAATATATCTTGGCTCACCACCCTATAGAAAATAAACACATGTACACTTATAATCGGGGATAAACTTGGGGTTATTACAATTGGAAAGTTATGAAATGAAGGATGTCTTGCTAGATCTTGGGTCCAATCTGAACATCCTCCCTAAGAAATCATGGGAGTTGATGGGGAATCCAAAGTTAGTTTGGTCACCCATCCAGTTGAGACTTACCAATTAGTATGGTATTTTCCCCCTTGGAAGAGTGGAATATGTGGAGGTACTTATAGACATGTTCAAAATTGTGGATGATTTTGAAGTAATTGAGATTATGGATGAAAATGACCCATTTATCCTTGATAGGCTATTTGTGATCCGGATTATTTTCGGCACGAAATGAGAGTGGAGATATAATAAATAAATGCACTAAGATATCGCAGATATTCAATAATATAACAGAAATGTATCAGAGATGAAACCATAAACATAGATATACAGTAATACACGATTTCTATTAATGAAAGAAATGTATAGAGACTGTAAAAATACAGAGTGAAAGACTTGTTAGAATGGTGCCAATTGATCTCTAAGAAGAGATGTGAAGATTACTCACATTCACAAGAAGATTATTACAATGAGGCTCTGAAGGCCTTTTTACAATAAACAAGAATGCCCAAAACCCTAGACATCCAAAAACCTAACCCTAGGAGATGAAGTGCCAAAAGTCATGTGGGCCCTGTTTGCGTAAGTTAGTACATTAACTTCCCGGGGTCGTAACTTTTTCTTACTATCTCCGTTTTAGGCGTATGATAGCCCATTGGAAAGGTATCATCGAGGATATTCATTTTGGGGCCTCAATCATATTGGAGGCTATTATTGAAAATATCTATCCTGAAAAACCTTCATTTAGGCCCTCAAAATGGCCTCGAAAGTTAAAACTGCTAAAAATAGTAAATTGCCAGATTGCCAGAAAAATATTTTGAGCCAGTTGGAAAAGGTGGGTTGCCACCGATATCCACCTAGATCAATCCTCCCTCCTTAGGAAGCAATGGTCTCCATTGCGTTGAGTTCTCGGGGGAGAGGGAAAAGTGTTTGATGAATCTGCATCTTGGTGAGCTGCTTGCCTTGCTGGAGACGTCGCATTGCTTAGTTTGTGGAAGTCTGTCATGAACCTGTTGAGGCTGAGGCTATTCCAAAATTCAAGATACATGAGAGGACGATGAGCAGAAGGAATCTTTGAGATTTGTTGCAGCCTTGTCGACCTGCTTCTATTGGATAGAAGGTGCTTGGGGTGAGGCTGTAGTGGTTGCAGTGTCCTTCTGTTCTTCTTTTGAACAGATTGTGAAGAAGCTAAATTTTGCAGTATGAGATACTACCTTGCGAAACTTTTTAGGTGGAACAGTAGTCGGAACTACCTCTGGTATTCTGTAGAGATGACCCCCCAAAGTAACAATGAAACTACATGGTCGAGACTCATAAACAACATGGCACTTCCACATATATGGATGGCCCAAGAGAACATCACAGACATCCAGTGGGGCAACATCACATAATACCTCGTCCTTGAAGGGTTGGATGTTGTATGACAATCGACATTGCTGGCTGACACATGATCTCGTCCTTGGCGAAGCCACTTGATGTTGTATGGCTGTGGGTGTGGTGTAATCTACAATACCAACTATTTGACGACCTCTGCTGAGATGAGGTTCTTCTGTCTTCCTCTATCAACATTAAAATGTAGTGGGGTCCCCTTCACCCACATTTGTGAATGAAAAATGTGCTCCCCCTCTTCGGGATTTGTTGGTTCTTCTGGTTGAATTGTTGTGGTCACGACAATAACAGTGGGGTCTGCGTCAATTATCTGTCCTTTACCAGTATTTTCATAATCATATTCTGAATCAGGGTTCAGCTCCTTGACTTTGATCTCAGCCACCAATGACTTTTTTAAGTGGCATTCATCGGTGTTATGCCAGGGGATTTTTTGGAAATCGCACCATTTTTCGGTATCCTTCTTCGTCTTCCCGTGACCCTTTTTTTCTTGTGGCTTAGACTAGTTTTCAGGAAGCTGTTTGTTAGGGTCATATTTATCATACTTTAGATGTTGTGGATTTGCAGACCCAAAATCCCGTTTTTTCTAGTGCTTAAATTTCTGCTCGATTTTAACAACATATCGATAAGCAACATTGAGTGATGAGATGTCCAGAAAATCCATTTCAGTTTTGATGTATCTGTGTAGAGCCCCACGATATTTCAGAACCAAATGTCGTTCAGAGTCTTTGATACCCAGCTTGGTGCGCAAGGTATGGAAGGTATTGGTGAACTCTAAAAATGCTTGGCCCCTCTCTTGCCATAGTATGATCCATCTCATGTACTGATCCTCATAGTTTCCAACAGGGTAATATTGTTCCTTTACCGCATCCACAAAAAAATCTCAAGTGGGCTCGACCCCATATATTCCAGACTCCTCTGTGGAAATTTTCTTCGAGTACGTTTCCCACCAATGTTTGACACGAGGGAGAGCTTTAAGGAGTGTGAAGGTGATCTTTTCTTTGTCAGAAAAATTGTGAACAGATAAATAACCTTGTAGCAGAGTCAACCATTTTTCTAGGGCTTCTGCATCTATCTGTCCTTCATATACAGGAATATCAAAATTAACTTGTACCTTGAAAGGTGAGGTGCCTCCAAAGTGGCTGCTTGATGAAGATGTGCCTGCTGCTATCAGCAAGCATTGAAGGATGTGGGCAAAATTATCCATCATTTCGTCCCTCTGTCCCGTGAGAGCTTGCTCAAGCAACAAATTGATAGGATCGCCTGCTCCGTTGTTTTTCTTTTCTTCCACCATTGAGGGTTTCTTGGGTGTGCGAGAGAGATTGTATTCAAGAGAGACAAGATCGAGACCCAAATTTCTATACTTGGACCTCGTCGGGGACATGCACTGAAAAAACGATCAAGAGCAGCCTACTTTGATACCACTAATCTAGATTATTTTTGACACGAAATGAGAGCGGAGATATAATAAATAAATGCATTGAGATATCGCAGATATTCAATAATTTAACATAAATGTATCAGAGATGCAACCATAAACACATATATACAGTAATACATGATTTCTATTAATGAAAGAAATGTACAAAGACTGTAAAAATACAGAGTGAAAGACTCGCTAGAATGGTGGCAACTTATCTCTGAGAAGAGATGTGAAGGCTACTCGCATTCGAAAGAAGATGATTACAATGAGGCTCTGAAGGCATTTCTACAATAAAAAGGAATTCCAAAAACCCTAGACATCCAAAAACATAACCCTAGGAGATGAAGCGCCAAAAGTCATGTGGGCCCCGTTTGGGTAAGTTTGTACATTAACTTCCCGGGGTTGTAACTTTTGCATACAATCTCCGTTTTAGGTGTATGATAGCCCGTTGGAAAGGTATCATCGAGGAGATTAATTTTGGGGCCTCAATAATTCTATAGGAAATCATTGAGAAGCTCTATCCTGAAAAACCTTCATTTAGGCCCTCAAAATGGCCCCAAAAGTTAAAACTGCTAAAAATAGTAAATTGCCAAAATTGCCAGAAAACTGTTTTGAGCCAGTTGGAAAATGTGGGTGGTCATCGATATCCACCTGGATCAATTTGATATGTCGATACTGATGAAATACATTGTTGGACTAATTTTAGAACCTATGATATGAAATTATCACCAAGCAATAAACACTCTTTTTTATTATTATTATTTTAGCTTTATTTGTCCTTGATGATGGGTGTAATGTCCACTCAAAATGTTGGATGTTTCAAAATCTTATACATAATTTATCTCTAGAAAGCTAAGCAACATTATGAATAAATTTGAAAACCTACACACTCAAATTTGGAAATTGTTTCCCAAAGTTATATTCTCCTACCCAATAAATGAATTTAAAATTTGAAAATATCCCATCCAAATATGAATTCTAAAATAATTTTCCAAATATTTTAGTCTTCCACCCGCTAAATGAATTTGAAAATTTTCACCCAAAGTTTTATTCTCCCACTCAGTAAATGAATTTTAAATTTGAAAATATCCTATCCAAATATGAAATCCAAAATAATATGCTCGATTTTTTATTCTCCTGCCTAATAAATGAATTTAAATTTTTTCCCAAAGATTTCTTCTTTTGTCTAGTAAATGAATTTTAATTTTGATTCCATTTCTAGGATCCATTTAGGCACAAGAAATGTGCTTCCACTAAATGTAGGGTGAAGGCATGCGATCTAATCATCATTACCACTTTCAATTATTTGATTGTCACTACCAAAAGCACTTGAACCCAACTAGTGCATAGTTTGTTTGGTTCTTAATAAATCCTAGCTTAATGGTGACATGCCAAGTTTGTTTGGTGCTAGAGCGAATAACACTAGGACTAATATTGAAAGGACATTATACATGTTTCAACAAGACATTGTAGAAGCCTCTATGATATCTAGGATATATTGAGAAAAATTATATATATATATATATATATATATATATATATATATATATATATATTAGCTAGATTTGATAATCCTAATTCTTATTATGAAATTGGATGTACTTGTTCTTTTGGTTGAAGGAAACATTCTAGCACAAGAACAATAAAAACCATTTAAATGCTTCATAGAGTTTAGGTTAATTGTGCCAAAAAAAGGTAAGTTGTTTTTTTTGGTAAAGTTAATAACCCTAGGACCAAGAATGAAAGGACCTTATGCTTATTATGAAGATGGTTGTTCTTATTCTCATGCTAAGAGGGAAACCTAGTGGTTGTTGGGTTTCCCTCTACTACAAGCACAATAAAATCTCTTTAAATGCTTAATTGATTATATGTTTTTGATGCCAAAAAAGACCAAGTTGATTGCTAGCTAGAGTGAATAACCTTAGGAACATGAATGAACAAACCTTAGGCTTAGTATCCACTTGGTTGTTATTTTTCTTGTGCTAGAAGGAAAATCAATGTTCATTAGGTTTCCTTCTAGCACAATCACAAGAAAATCCCTTTAAATGCTTAATAGATCCTAGTTAATGGTGCCAAAAAAGGAAACATTGGTTGGGTGCTAGAGAATAACCCTATGACCAAGAATGAAAATAACGTATGTTTATTATGAAGTTGATTATGCTTGTTCTTTTTCCTTTTGATACCATAGGCATAAGCACAAGGCTAGCACATAGGTGTTTGGTGCTTAATCGATTCTAGGTAAATCATGACAAAAATGGCAAGTTGGTTTGGTGATAGAGTAAATAAACATACAATTGAGATAAAAAAAATGTCTTGTGCTTATTATGAGTTCATTGTGGTTTTTCTTTTTCTATAAGGAAACCATTGTTTGTCATTTAATGTGCATGTACAATCGACATTGATGAAATTTTAGTGTTCATTACACCTAGCTATAACAAGTATCAAGACAATTCTACTAAACACACTCAACTTGAAGTTTTTCTTCTACCTTTTATTTCCAATTTGTGTATCCCACCTTACACCCATACCATAGCCATTTCAACCTTATCATAGAAACAATATTATAATTTTTAATGTTCCTTAAATAAATTTAGACTATTCAACAACAAGTTAATAACATCCTAGAGAAAATAATTAATAAGAACAAGGGACAACATGACAACTTTGCATCTTTCACAACTAACAAAATGTGGATTAATATGATTCATGTACACAAAGAGAGATTCAAAGGAATTGATACAAACTCTAGCCTCTTTGTTATGGTCCTTAGATCCAATCACTGAGCAAGTTGGAGAGAAAATATATGAGCTATTCTTTATTCCCTATTTGTGACTACACCCTATATTTAATGTAGTTATTTTTTCCCTTACAATGCACCTCTATTGTAATAATAAAATATGAAACCAAAGCTACCAATTAACATTGATATGGAGTTTAACACAACAATGCACCTCTATTGTAATAATAAAATATGAAACCAAAGCTACCAATTAACATTGATATGGAGTTTAACACACTAGTAGAGAAAGACTATATATCATAAAATAAGATCAATCATACATGTAACAAGGCTATTCCCTTGTTCTAGATTATTAAGTTAGGACAATGTAATGTGAATGTAACATACTTAACTAGAAAAAATAATAGAACATTAATAATATTAAGAGAAACTAAATGTGGAAAATGGCATTCAAGAGCAAATAAGATTAAAACTGCATAATATAATCCCTGTATTAAATATCTCCAAAAGAGAGAGCAATTTTCATGATCCTCTTCGAGGTGGCAACCTCCTATGAGAATACCTCCAAATACAATAACAAATCTTCATAAATCATCCCACCTCCTTCTAGCTCCATAAATAACTTCATAATAACAAAAACCCTAATTGCTTGTGTTCTTGTCATTAATGGGTACCAACCACCTGGTGGGCCTTATTTAATAAAGATGATCCCTTTCACATTAAGTAACCACCCACTAACTATCTAATGGGCCTTTTTAAAAGAGGATGACCTCATACATTAATTGACTAACTACTAATTATCTAAAGTAAGGATGTTAGTGTAGGACCCTAACATGACCTCCCCCTTCAAAACCAGTGTTGTCCTCAAGGCTAGAGGTGTGGAAACTACTACAAAGTATTTCTTGGTTCCCAAATGGCATCTTCTGGTTACATATCTTTCCATTGGATCAAAACTTCTTGCATGGTGTGCTAACATATTTGATGTTCTTTGGTGGCCAATACTACTTCTGGCTAGAGCCAAATGAACCCTTCTTCATCAAGTTCAAGAAGGTTAGGTAGAACTCATAAATTTTTCCCCACAACCTTATACAAACAAGACACATGAAATATAGGATGGATTTTGGAGTGGGATATACGAGCAAATCTAGAGGTAATCTATCAAATGCATTGGGGTATTTTATAGGGTCCATAGAATTTTGGTGTGAGATTTTTATGGACTTTATATTTTAAATAAGTCTGCTTATAAGGTTGAAGGTGATGAAAAACCTGATCCCCTTATAGAAAATAATGCATGCAGTGATGTTGGTTAGCCTATTGCTTCATGGAATTATGAGACATCACTAGATTTTCCTTAAGTGTGTGGAGAATGGCCTCTCTGGTATAAATCATGCAATCCAATACTTGAACCTTGGATGTGCCTAGTAAATCTGAAGCCACCAAAAGGGTTTTTTGTTTCCATAGAAAACTTCATATGGTGCCATTTTGGTAGTGCCATGATAAGTGGTATTATACCACCATTCTGCAAGGGAAAACCACTATGCCCACTAGTGTTTTCTATCTAAAGAAAAGAATCTAAAATAGGTTTCATAGCACTTGTTGACCACTTATGTTTGACCATCACTTTGAGGATGATAATCTATGCTTATGCTCAACTGGGTGTCTTTGATTTTAAACAACTCCTTTAAAAATTTGTTGGAAAATGTGGGGTCACAATTTGACACAATGGAAGTGGGCATAATGCATATCTTAGATACATATCAACATTTAATAAAAAGGGAAAATAAAGTAATAAGATATATAGTTTTTATTATTTGAACCCATATCTCCTTGCAGGAATGCAAGGGCCTTCCTCAGGGCACACCCATGAAATAATATGTGCATTAAACAAAACCCCCAAAATGTCATTTTTTTCTTATTTCTCCATTAAACCCGTGACGAAAAAATAAAATAAACATTAACAAATAAACATATGAAAATCAATTTAAAAGAGGAAGGAATGAGAATAAGGGAAAGGATAATCCACTACCTTCCTCATGGAGTTTCCTCCATCAAACCCTCGCCTCCATGCAAGAAACCCTAAATTTACAACAACAAAAGAACAATAAACATTAGTAAATCAATAAAGTAAAAGTAAAATAAAAGAGGAAGAAGGAAGGATGAGAAGGAAAGGGAGAAGTCATTACCTTCGTCATGGATATTCTTCCATGAAACCTTAGTCTTCATGCATGAAATAGTAAACTTGCAACAATAAATGCAATAAAAAATAGCAAAACAATAAAGGAAAAGCAAAGTAAAATAGGAAGGAAGGAGGATAAGGGAAGGGAGAATCCATTACCTTCCTTATGGAGGTTCCTCCATGAAATAAAACCCAATTCTCCATGAGGATGAAACCGTAAGAGAGGAAACCTTAAGGGAGAAAGGATAAGGGAGGAGAATAGAAGAGAGAAAGAGAGGGAATGAGAAAAGAATGAAACAATAGGTTTTGTGGAGTTTTTATGAGGGAAAATAAGAGATTTTAATTAAAATAATAGAAATTCCCTCTTTCTCATGAGAATTGAGACAAGTGGCTTATTTTTATCCCTTGGTCTTTCTTAATTTTGTTTTGAAAATTTTCCCCAACTTTTAGTTAGTTACTCAATAAAATTGACACTAAAGTCGACGATAAAAAAGAAGATAAAGTTGACACTAAAAAGGAAGCTAAAGTAGGAAATAAAAAGTAAGCTAAACCGAACACTAAAAGGGAAGCTAAATTTGATGTTGATGTTAGCACCGACCCCTAAAATAACACCAATTTTTCATAAATCTACCAAAAAAACACAAAAAAGGTTAATGGAAGCAAAAAAGGAAGCTAAAAATGACGCTAATGATAGGGTTTTGTTGTAGTGGTTTCAAATACATGTTGAAGTTTAGTCAGGACCGACTGCAAATCATGGTGAAATTCTTGTGGGAGATTATCTATCACATGTATGGCATTGAATTGGGCAATAATGATGGATGGCCTTTCTTTAATAATTTCTCCATACTATGAAAATTGATAATTTCAAAGGAGCCATACTGGAACCCCTTGAGTGTATGTTTATGACCATCTTTAATAAATATCATGTACTATTCCTAGAATTCCATGGTAACCAAGTCCAATGTTTGTAACCATTTTTCTCCCAATGCTACATTGTAGCCACCCATTTCAATAACAAACATGTTGGATTTGAGATTATACTCCTTGATTTGAAGTTTCACCTTCTCACATTTTCTACCACACTTCATCATGCCTCTATTGGCTATCATAATTTGAAACTTATGCACCATAGGGACATAATAATGGGTTTCCTTTACCACTCTCACATGAATTAAATTATGGGTTCTACCAATGTCAATTAAAACAATCACCCTTCTATTTTTGTTTTAGCTAATCAACTTCAGGTTATAAGGATATGAAAGGATTGATAAACTATGGAGTGAAATTAGGAGTTCCTCCTGAGGTAGTTTCAGAATGGGGTTGTCATGAGGAGGAGGTGTTATGTCCTTGATTTCCATCAAAGGAGGGGATTCCTCAAGAATGTGCCCAGGGTGGTCAGGTTTGGACACATCCATTTGAGAGAATTTATGTTCTTTGCATTTATACCCTTTGAAAACTTCTCATCACAATTATAACGAAGTTAAAGGTGTTGGCACTCGGCCATTTCTTCTTGAGATAACTTGTGGACCCTCAAGGGATGATATGGGGGAAAGGTTCTTGTAGATGCCACAGAAGGCTGAGGATGAGAAGTTAAAGATGGTATTTTGATCTTGGAATTTACCACTATTTGTGTTTCAAGAGCTTGTTGAGAGGCCTTAAACCATGGAAATCAATGCCACATGAGGATTCTTTTTAGATAGGTCTCTCATAAGGCTAGCACATAGGATATTTGGTGCTTAGTAGATTCTAGGATAATATATTTTAAGAAGTATTAAACAACAACTCGACTTTCTTGTGCTAAAAGGAAACCACGTGGCCACTACGTTTCCTTTCACTACCATAAGCACAAGCACATGGCTCAAAAACAAGTTTTTTGGTGCCTAATAGATCCTAGGTTAATCATGACTAAAATGAACAAGTTGGTTTGGTGTAAGAGTGAATAATCCTAGGACCAAGATTGAAAGGACAATATGCTTATTCTTCATGTTGTGCATGAAACTTAGATTACATTTATTATGTGTATTTTTTTCAAAGTAATGTTAAGCACAATATACAATAGGACTTTCCATTATAGTGTTCGACGATGCCATACTAAAACAACAAGACTTAATAACACCACAACAACAATGGGATTAGTTGTGTGTGTTAGAAGGCAACCTAATAGCTATTAGGTTTCCTTTCACTTCCATAAACACAAGTACTAGGCTATCACATAGGTTATTTAGTGCTTAATATGTTCTAGATTGATAGATTTAAGCACAATAAAACAACAACAACACTCCCTTGTGCTAGAAGGAAAATTGGAAGTTGCCAGGTTCCCTTTCACTACCATCATTAGAAGCATAAGGCTAGCATACAAGTTTCCTTTCACTGTGTTGACATGGTGAAATACCCAAGTATTGGCAGTAGGGGTTTAACCCAAAAACAAGGCACAATTAGACTCTTTCCAATTTGGAGTAGAAAAACCCTTCAGATTTATGGTCTGCCAACATTTTGATGAGATTTGATTTAATTTTATTTATTTAGTGATTTACAACGAGACTTATAGAAAGAAAGGAAAAAACTCACTATCTAATGATACTTGAAGTAAATACAAATCCATGAGAGATAAATAACAAAGTTTCAACTGGGTTTAGCTCTTAACAAGTATATTATTGTAATGTCTTCCACCCATGTTGTTGATCGGCTTGGTGTCTGAAGATTCTAGGGTTTATCCAGGGTACCATCCTTCAAATGAGGGGAAGTACTCAGGGGTCTTCCCTGGGTTTTATAACCTGGAAAAAAAAACTCACAAGACATAAATGACTATCACTTTGTCTTTAAGAAATATGAGAATTAGTTCTATAAAAATTTACCAGATGAAATAATATACCTTTCAATAAAAAGAAAGAAACTTAACCTAAAACACATAATTTATTTCCAAAATCAAATGATTCAAATTTTTCGAGGAAATAAATATAAGAAATACTAATATTTCTCCAAGTTAGTATGAAATAAAAAAATTAAATTTGTTACATAACATCCATGCTATTCATATGAGTTATAGAATAATCCATAACCCACCATAGACATGAACACCTTTCTCTAGTGAAAAAATGCTTGGCCAATGATTGGATTCTCAATATTGACTAGAATGTCATAAATAGTCTTTACAAAAAAGTTTCATAAATAATCCTTTCCAAAGATCCCCTTTTACTTCTTAAGTTCCTCTATAAATACAATTTGAAAATTGGTTACAATAACCAACTTATGACTTAACCCTCTAGTGAACTAGGGGTTTGGTCTCTAACTACTTATTTATTGCATTTTCCCAATTGTTTAGATAAATTTTACATAAATCAATATGGGGAAATACATGTTGCCTTCATGGGTCCCTCAAAGTTGGTAATTCTCTAGAAAACCTTTTAGGTGCATTTAAGTTTTGTTGCCTTTTTAGCATCATGAGTTAAAGCTTTTTTAAATGGTGTTTTTCCACATTATATATTCTTTGAACATATGCCTTGTGTTGCTTGAATAACTCTTTAAATGTTTGTAGAATTTTATTGGCTAGATGAAAATTTTCAGGTGGGCCAAGGGAAGGGAGTTTATGGTGATTAGTGGTGTCTTCGATAAAAACCTAAATTTTGATGCAAGACAACCACTCATCCTCTATTTTCCTCTAGTATTTATGAGTTACTCCATTCAAGTATCTTGGGTCTTGTTCAATCCCATATATCTATGTTTTTCTCATAATTTTGATGTTATGAGATTCATCTCCCCCGTGCATCTGAATATGTTTGATGAATTCTAACTAATCTTGAGTTTTCCCCTAGGCTTCTTTCCAGATAAGATTTTCCTTATATAGAATGAAAAGTTGTAAACTTGGTTCATGTAGTTGAAAGGATTTAACATAAAAATATCTTTTGATCTATGCATTAGACTCATTTTCCTCTAACACGTGCTCTATGAAAACTATTATTAAACCCTATGCACATTTAAATACTTCACTTGATTTTCTAGCAATGCAATTTTGTTTTCAAGATTCGACACATCTAAATCTTTTGATTGATATTTATTGAAAGTAGAATGTGTAATAGGACGCCCAAATTATAACATTTTTGTTAACTTTTCTCTCTTTTATCTATTCTTTCTCCTCAATAGTGCAAATCACAATGTTATCTAAATCAATTCTCATTTTTCTGTAGGTTTTCTTAACAATTGTCTTTTTCCTTTTATTATAAGAAGTTAGTTCTAAGTATTGTACATCATCTATAGGATCAAGAATATTCTGATCACCCTATAATAAAATATTTTCCAAGCTACTGGGAGTAGCTATCTATTCCATCAAAATATCCTTTTCTTTCCCACCCTTAACTGAAGTTATACCCTGTTTTGGGATTACCAAATCCTCCATAGTTAGATCAATCAAATTATCAATAGAAGGTTGCTTAGTCTCAATATTTTACTGCATGGACTACTTTGTATCTTCTACAATGTCTTGTTTATCCTTTTCTAGATTGGTTTCTTATTTCTCTTGTCTTTCTTCTTGTTTTTTTATTCCTTGCAACTTCTTCTTTGTCTTTCTCTTCCTTTCTAATTCCACTTTTTCCCTCAAGCTTCCTGTCCAATTTTACTTTTTCTTCCTCAATCTTCCTTTCCAATTCTACTTTTTCTTTCTTCTCATTCTCTTCTTTTTCTAACCTTATTCTTTCCTCTTCAATTTCCTTGATTTTTTTCTCCTCTTCTTTCTTCTTCAACTATTCAGCTTCAAGAAGCTCCTTCTTTACAATTTCAACTTCTTTCCTTTCTTTCTTTTCTAAGCTTGTAACTTGTGTTGTAGTTTTATCTTTTGGATTTAATATATCCTAAACTTCTTCCCAAGAAGTGGCATTTTCGAAAGGAAAATCATGATCACACTATTCATGAGCATAAGGCTAGGTCACAACAACATAAACGCTATGTTTTAAAAATAATCCCTTAGAATCATGCCTCCTAAGATGACCTTGCATGAATCTATACTCTAACATATCATTTGTTTCTTTTTTTTTCTTGTTTGGAGTTACTCAACCCATAATGTCCAATATACATATTATTAGGAATGAATCATTTTCTCCTAAACTATTATGCTAGAAATGCATTGAAACCATGGAGGATAGTTTGGCATGCTATTTCTTCTAGTATCGACCTATTTGGGAAATTTTTAGGAAAAATATGAGGAAGATAAATCATTCCATATATTATGAGATAAGTATGATCTTGTTTTAGATACTAACTTCTAATGCTTCTCAACAAGATCATCGATCCCTTAGTCAATATAGGGTAGTGCTTGCATAATTTCAATCTATATAATGGAGTAAAAAGGTGATCACACAACTATACATAGTTCCTTTTATGCTTATTTTCCCATAACCCCTAGCAATAGACATTAATAATACTTCCAACTATATTCCAATTCCAATTTAGTCCTAGGAAATACTTGCTTGCACAAACAATATCAAGAAAATAAGAAGCCACGTAAAAAGTAGGATGTATCTCAATAGTTGCTTTTTATCCCTCGCAATGGATCTTTTCATTGCATGTGGTAAAATTGCAACCCTGTTTTATACAAAACCATTTGTGATTACATTATGAACAATTGGACCTAAGAATCCTTAAAGTGGATATAGTTTGCTTCCTCATATAACCTACACATCAAATCCATGGTATAAATATAATGATCTCTTAGATTTTACATTGTGTAAAACACATCATTCTTGGAAAAGAATCACTTATCTTCAATCCATTAGCCTACTAAGATATTTTTAACATCGCGATCTTGATGAAATTGCTTTACAAATCCAGTAATAACATATTTATCATGTTGATGTGATCTATAGTATTTTCCAATTTAGATGGTTGGAAAGAGGCAATAAATTTTCCCTGATCATTTATGATAGTTCTATTTTCTATATCAATATGTTTAATAATACATTCTATGGCATTTGAACAGGGAAACATAGGGGTTCTAGCAGCAATAGTATCCAAGAGGGACATTTTGATATTGGAGAATATAAAGTCATCTATGATCCTGATTGTTGGGTCACTAGGATAATCCTCCTCTTTGAATTTCTATATATTTCACCCCATCCAAGAAAAGTTATTCAAGGACCAATGTAGACTTAAATATATTTACAGATGGGCCTAACTAGCTATACATCAAGTTTATCTAGTTGAACCATAGGTGTATAGTGTTTTGGAGTGACTTACATATAACTATCAATTAATTTTGTAATTTGAGAAACTTCAACAATAGATTTATTTCCTTTTGGGGATTGTATTGAAGTTTTGGGAGTAGATCTCCTAGGAGGAATACTATCTACAATCTAAATTCTCCTAAAATTGTTATTAAGAAAGAAATTTTATTCAAAACAACCTTACTATGTCTAAATACTTATACCTAACGAAATGGAACTTATGGAGCAAATATTTCTAACAAATTCATATTATATTAACAACTCAAGAAAAACATTTTATCTAACCTTTAATAGAATGGATAAAAAATGAAAATAAAGAAGATGAAGCTCAATGACACTTACCTATATCAATTATCACTCACACGAAATCTACAACAAAGGGTCATATTATATTCTTCTTTTGTGAAGATGAATATTTTAACTTAAGTACTCTTTTGAGATGAGGGGGACAATAGATTTATTATCCATAAGGATGCTATATTTTACCTAAGACATAAGTAGAGTAGTTTGGGTATTAAGATCATCCCTTTCAATAGAAATGACTTCAATCATGCTCTCACATTGGCTAATTAAATATGAGTGTGGTTAAATTCTCTACTAGATTCAACTAATTACTCAACAACAAAGTATTCAATGTCTCTAAAGTCTTGAGAAAGGAAAACACACAATACTATTTTCTTACAAGTTTAACTCACAACTATATCACCTTACTTTTGACTAGGTAGGAAAAAGATAAAGCATAACAAATAAATAATTAATGTGTATGATAAATGTTGAAAACTAAACACATAATAAATAAGTAAACTAAGATAGGAAGACCCAAAATTGATTTCAAAATTACTAAACTAACCAAAACCAAAAATAGTATTTTGAATAAACAAGAGCAAGGCCAATTCAAACAAAACCAAGCTAAAAAATACACTCTGATTGAATTTTCAAACGACCATGTGAAATAAATTTTCAGGATTTGGTCATTAACAGTAAGAAGATATAGATCCCCTTCCAAAATATTTAGCCTATATGTGCCAATTCCTATCTTCTCAACAACTTAAAAAGGACCGAGCCTTAAATTTTGAAACTTTGTATGTTTCCTCTTTTATTCATTTACCTTGTCCCATTTCAATACCAAATCCTTTATTTCAAAGTTTTTGTCACTAGCGTTATGTTTATCGAACCATCATTTAATGATATCCTAATGAGAAATAAACTTTTGTTTATCCTTTTCCATTTCCTCTTCCAACATGAATAATGTATCAATTTTATTTTGGAGAGCCGAGGAGGGGTGACCTTGAGAATCTTGGGAAAGTTGTAGAGAAGGCAAGAAAACATTGGGTGGTAATATTGACTCGTTCCCATAAACCAAATAATATGTAGATGTTCCTAAAGCACCCTTGGGTGTTACTTGATTAGCCCAAAAGGCATTGGGTAAAGCATTATGCTAGTTCATATGGTTCTCAACTAATGCGTCTTTTAGGATGCAAAGCATTATGAAAATTCCTATGGTTCTCAACCAATGTCTTTTTTAGGATGTGAATCAAATTGTCAGTCCATTTTCTTGGAGATGATGTTGATTAAGGTTGGTTGTCATTGATGTCAACCCTTGAAGAAAGCCCTGTAGCACAAAGGTTTGGGTAATGGACCCAATATTGTTTGATGTAAATATGACTCAATATTTTTTTGTCATGATTGATAAGAATTAAATATGGGTGAACTCCGAAGTGGTCCCCTTATGGTGAAATCCCTCACTGGAAGACACTTTGCGGAGTAATAGAACCCATGCTTAATTGTGGAATAATGAGATGAAGGACATTGAATTTGTCAGGGAAACTATCCTATATGGATAGTGTTTTTCATACCATTTTCAGTGGTATGTGTAATGTCACATAATTCCCCACAGTTAGAGAGTTATGGCCATGAGAAGTTGGAGACCCCAGTTTGGGTAATGGACCCAATTTTGTTTGATGGGTAACAGTATGAGTTATGATATATTTTCAAATAATACTATTCTATATGGATAATACATGTCATGCCATTTCTGGTGGTATGTGGAACGTCACATAAATCCTCACGGTTTGAGAGTTATGGACTTATGAAGTTGGAGGACCCTCATATGTCATCTAGAAGCCCCAAAAGGTCAAAGTAGTCAAAGTGGTTTAAGAGATTTTAAAAGGTAAATAATAAAGTGAAGTAATGAGTGTATTGTAATTCAAAATGAATACAAAAGAAATTATTTCAATAATAAATTTAATGGAGAAAATAGAAGTGGGTTAACCCTAAAATAAGGAAAGTGGGGCCAAGTGACCTAGAAGATGTTTTTAAGGAAGCTACTTGGAGAGTATAAATAAGAGGCAAGGCTCTCTCATTTTAATCACACTTGAGAATATTGAATATCTATAGGTGTTTGAGGTAACCAAGGATATCTAAGACGAAATTATGAAGGAAGGTGAAGAAAAGAAGGCTGAAATGCAAGGAAAGATAAATTCTTTTGATGGTGCTTTCTAAGGTATGTTATTTACAGGTCATCTCACCATTTTCACTATAACTTTTTTTCTATTATGACTCAGACCATGAAATTGCTATGCAATTGAAAAAACATATTCAAGTATCTGTGGTAAATAATTCAGCTTGTGGGTCATTTTAGTTTGGGAGTTACACTCTGTGGAAAATAGGATTTGTGGCTAGTCCTGAAACTAGTCAAAAACAGGTGTTTTGGGTAAAAACGTCATAAATTCTTCATAAAAAATCCAAATTTAGTGAGACCAAATGTGTTGGTTAGGATAAAGTTTGTAGTATGATGTGTAATATGTTTATATCAAGTCAACAAATATTCCATGCGGGCACTCTCTACAAGGTCGCTCTCTAGAATAAGCCAGAATTCAGCAAGGTATGCCATTTTTGCTATAACTCCTTTTTTGAGAGGTTCCAAGTAGAGACACTTGGAGGAATTGCATAAAACACACTGAAAAAAATTGTGTATCAGTTTCATATCTTTATACATTACAGGTACAAAGTTATGATTACTTCAAGTTAGGGTTGTTGACTAATCCAAAACTAGGCATGTGAGACTAAAGAAAAGTTTGATGAAAATTCTAGTCTCTTGTTGTTAAAGTTAAGGAAGGTATATACAATAGGTATATTACAACAGGTATATTACAACAGGTATATTACAACAGGTATATTACAACAGGTATACAACAGGTATGTGATCATATACAACAGGTATATTACAGAGCTACAAATCAGATTTGTATGATGAAATTGATGAAGGATTTTGGTTGAGGTACATGTTGAGTACATGGTTGATACAAGTAGTTGATGAGTTGGCACATACATGAGGTGTATATTTGATGATGTTGGTACATATTGATGACTCATAGTTGATGAGTAGTTTAAACATGATTAATACATACTTGGTACATGGTTGGATGCACTTGTTTATGGTATAGGTTGATTACAGGTTGTTTGGTACAGGTTGGTGCATGGTTGATGCACTTGTTTATGGTACAAGTTGATTACAGGTTGAGGTACAGGTTGATGCATGGTTGATGCATGGTTCATATTTATTGGTACAGTTTTACAATGGTATAGATCACAGTGATAGTGTCACAGTGGTTCCATCATTCTACTTCTACTTCAGAGCGGTTGGACGGGGCAAGGACAGGTGGTTGTAGCCACCTTCCGGTTGTAGCCGGAGAACATAGGGTGTTGTAGCCTCCTTCTAGTTGTAGCCAGAGAATTGGAGAGTTGTAGATTCCCTTAGGTTGTAGCCCGAGAAACTAGGGGGTTGGAGCCTCCTTCCAGTTGCAGCTGGAAAACAAAGGAAATTAGTGCTTCCAATGAATGTAATTCTTCAAGACATATAAGAAAAAACATTCTGTGGTTTTCTCCCGATTTGGGTTTCCACATAAAAAATTGGTGTACTGTGTATGTGTGTGATTGTTTATTTCTTACTGCTCATTATTGGATGATAATTCTACATTGATATAACATTTGAAGAAAAAGGATTATAATTACACTATTACTGATTCACCCCCCCTCTTAGTAATCCAACAATTGGTATCAGAGTAGGTTCCTTTAGAAATCAATTTAACCACTGAAAGGTAGATCATGGAGAGTACCAACTCGTATAAAAATGGAATACCACAGTTTGATGGAAAAAAGTATGCTTTTTGGAGCATAAGGATGAGGACATATATACAGGCACATGGATTTCAAGTTTGGCAATCAATTGTAGATGGATACACAACACCAGCAGTTCCACCAACAAATGACAAAGCATTGAAACTCAATGAGAATAATTCCAAAGCCAAAATTGCACTTTTGAATGGTCTCAGTGATACAATATTCACCAAAGTTGCACATTGTCAATCTGCTAAAGATATTTGGGACAAGCTTTGAAATATTTATGAAGGAGATTCAAAAGTCAAAGCAACAAAGCTTCAAACTTACAGAGGTCAGTTCGAACAACTAAAAATGAAGGAAGATGAAGATATCGCAGCCTACTTCTTACGAGTCGATGAAACAGTGAATGCAACCATAGGATTGGGAGAAGAAATCAAAGAATCTACATTTTTTCAAAAGTTACGAAGATATCTTCCTATGAGATTCAACCCTAAGATATCAACACTAGAAGAAATATCGGATCTAAACTCAATAAGCATGGACGTACTGCATGGAATCTTCACAGCATATGAGATGAGAACTGAATAGGAAAATCCAGATGTAAAAGAAGAAGCCTTCAAAACATCCAAAAGATAAAATCAAAAGAAAAAGGAACAAGAAGAATATAGCAGCAACAATGATGTCTCGGAAGATGATGAAGAAGTGGCCAACTTCATCAAAAGACTGAACAAGGGAACCAACGATAGGTATAGAGGTAAGCTTCCTTTAATTTGTTTTAATTGTGATGGTATTGGTCATTTTGCTAACAAATGTCCTCATAAGAAAAAGAGAAATGATGAAGGTTACTCAAAAGGAAGACAAACATATAAAGGTAAAAGAACTACAAAGAAAGTTTTCAAGAAAAGATTTTTCACCAAATAAGACATCTCATCATCAGATGAAGATGAAGTTAGTGACAGTGAAATAGGGAGAGTTCTATTCATGGCAGTAGAAGACTTTGATAAAGAAGACTTCGAAGAAGAATATGAAGAAGCATATGAAGAAGAAATTGAAGAGGCAAAAGTTGACTTCCGAGAAGAATTAATGAGTGCCATAGAAGTTATCAGAAGAGAAAAGAAGAAAAACAAAGAAACTACAAGAAGAACTAGATAAGGAAAAAGACACTCAAGAACTAGAACAAATGATCACAAAATTGAAGGTTCAAATAGAAGAAGATCAAAAAATTGAAGAAGCACTCAAAGAACAACTAGAAGGAAAGGATGGGATCATTGGAAATCTGGAAGCAGAGATTGTCACACTAAGAAAGGATATTCAAAAGAAAAATATGTAGAATAGCTCAAAAGTTCTGGATAACATTATCAGCAATCAAAAATATCATCTTGACAAGTCTGGACTTGGATACAATTAGACAAAAAAGGGATCAAGCTCCAAAAAAACAGAGCAAGACACAAATCCAAAAAGCTATGTAGAAACAATCAAAGTGGGTAAAAATATATACAAGGAATATTACAGGGATACCCCTCCATCGAGAAGATTCAGATTTTAGAATCAACAATAGATAGACATGCCTCAAGAAGAAGAAGGATTCATAAGAGAACCTCCTTTCAGAAGATCTTCAACTACCAGGTATCAAACTATATTTTTTGGTTTATGTTATGCATGTAATAGTTTTGGACATAAAGTTGTAAATCACAGAGCTAACAGCAACAACAATAACTACTTTGAGAGCCATACACAAAGGGGTTATTCAAGAAGACCTAGTGAAACACAGAGAAGAAGTTACAACAGGTTTGAATCTTTGAGCACTGAAATGGAATGTTACAAATGTAACAATTTTGGACACATGGCCAAAAATTGCAGAATGACAGTCCCTCCTAAAGAACCTTAACAGAGTTACAAACAAAAACCTTAGAAAACGACATGGATAAGAAAGCAAGATTATTATAGCAATGAAGAATGCACAGTCGCTCTACAAGCTAAACAAAAGAAACGTGGTTGGTATGTTGACAGTGGATGTTCAAAACACATGACAGGTGATAGAAACAAGTTTCTTACATTACGAAATGAAAGAGATGGATCAGTCTCCTTCAGAAATGAAGATTCAACCAAAATCATTGGAAAAGGCATAGTCCGAATTGGGAACAATAATGAAAAGGAAGAAAATGTTCTACTAGTAGAAGATATGAAACATAGTCTTTTAAGTGTGAGTCAAATGTGCGACAAAGGTCATAAAGTTACTTTCGATTCACAAAAGTGTGAGATAAGAAAATAAGGTTAAGGGAAATTGGTCGCTAGAGTTGCAAGAACTTCAAGCAACATATATGTGTTAAGCGAAATTGGAAATGAAAAGTGTTGTCTAGGAAAGTAAGATGAAAGTTGGCTATGGCACATAAGAATGGGTCACATGCATTTTGATAACCTTGTCAAAGTCAGCAAAAGAGAAGCAATGAGAGAAATGCCCCAGATCACGAAACCAACCAACACTCTATGCAAGCATTTCCAACAAGGAAAGAAAACAAAGACCAGGTTCAAATCAAATGAATATTCAACAACAAAACCACAGTAAATTGTGCATACTAATCTAGTTGGACCAACTACAACAAAAGGCTTAAAAGGTGAGAGATACTTTATGTTATTAGTTGATGATTATACAAGAATGACTGCAGTTTGTTTTCTCAATAACAAGTCAGAAGCTTTTGAAAACTTCAAGATCTACAAGGAAATGGTTGAAAATGAGATGGATTCAAGAATAAAATGCTTAAGATCAGATAATGGAGGATAATTCACCTCAAGGGAATTTATGGACAACTGCAGTGATCATGGAATAAAAAGGCAATTCTCCATCTCTAGGACACCTCAATAGAATGGAGTTGTTGAAAGAAAGAATAGGACAGTACAAGAAATGGCTCGAACAATGATAATGGATTCAAAGTTGACAGATATTTTTTGGACACAGGCAGTGCATACAATAGTTCACAATCAAAACAGATTAATGCTCAAAAAATGTTAATGTTTTATGCTGATATTATAGTTCTTTGCATTTCATAAAGATAAGAGCATAATAAGCACAAGATCACTGAGAAATACACATCCACAATAGACACAACATTTATCCTGGGAAACCCTCTAGGGGAAGAAAACC
>ML779762.1:489468-501784 GCA_009831015.1 Picea engelmannii | reverse complement strand
GAAGTGTGTGTTAGAAGTGAGGTGCTAGCCTCTTATTTATACTAATCTGGCACGTGTGAAGAGTCACCAACTGGTTGGGCCGACCTCTCTCACTGGGTGGGTAAATCCACCTTTAATTAAATCTGGCCCTTTCATTATAACTGATGGGGTCGACTTCTTATTCTTTACATTATAATTGTCCGATGACCAATCCGCAAAAGGGGATTTGGTCCTTATACAATTACCGACTTGATTAATCCTCAATGGGGATTAATCTAATAATAAAAATAATAATAATGACATGATTAATCCACAATGGGGATTTAATCCAATAACAAAATAATAAGAATGCTCTTCGCAGTTACAATATTTCAACAAAAACAACACTGATAAAACTCCCTATGAGCTATCGAAAGGAAGACCAACAAATGTGAAGGACTTCAAAGTTTTTGGAAGCAAATGCTACATAAAAAGAGAAGATGGAAGAATGGAAAAGTTTGACTCTCGTGTGGACAAAAGAATACTTGTTGGTTACTCAAGTACAAGGAAAGCATACAAGTGTTACAATCTAAGATTAAACAAGTTGTGGAAAGCATCAACGTAACAATTGATGAAACAGGCAGACCAGAATCAAAGGAAGAAGAAAACAAATCAATGGAACAACTTTTTGAATAAGAAGATGAAAAAGAAGTAGAAGAGTAAGATGAATATGAAGAGACAGAAGCAGAAGAGCAAGTTCAGCAAGTATCTCCAAAGACACCTAACAAACGAGTACAGAAGAATCATCCTTCAGATCAAATTATTGGAAACAAAGATGCAGGAGTTGAGACTAGAAGAAAAATCCATTCACCAGAATAAACACACCTAACACTCTTATCTACAATTGAACCAAACTGTTTTGAAGAATCCATCAAGGATGAATTTTGGAATAAGGCCATGGATGAAGAATTGGATCAAATAGAAAAAAATGACACTTGGGAATTCGTTCCAAAACCAAAAACTAAGAATGTGATCGGCACAAAATGGGTTTTCAGGAATAAATTGAATGAAGATGGACAGGTTACAAGGAACAAATCTAGATTGGTATGTAAAGGATATCCTCAGATTTAAGGAATAGACTTTGAAGAGACATTTTCCCCAGTTGCTAGAATGGAAGCAATCTGTTTGATTTTAGCTTATGCATGCTCCAAAAATGTTAAAGTATATCATATAGATGTAAAATCATCTTTTATGAATGGGGAACTTGAATAAGAAGTCTACATTGAACAACCAGAAGGATTTCAGTTGTCAGAGAACACAGATTATGTGTGTAAATTAATGAAGACCTTGTATGGTCTAAAACAGGCACCTAGAGCACCGTACTCCAGAATGGATAAGTATCTGCAACAGGTAGGGTTTAGAAAAGGAAGTGCATAAAGCAACCTCTACATCAAGGTAAGTCAAGGTAATATTTTATTAATTGAAGTTTATGTTTGATATTATTTTTGGTAGTGATGATGACAGGTTAAGCTAGAAATTTGTAAAAGATATGCAGAAAGAATTTGAAATGTCGCTACTTGGAGAACTATACTTCTTTTTGGGACTTCAGATACGTCAAAGAAACTCAAGAATTTTTATTTCTCAAACCAAGTATATCACAGAAATGCTAAAGAGGTTCAGAATGGAAGATTGAAAACCAGTTGTCACTCCCATTGCTGCAGACCTCCCGCCCTCAGGTCAAGATCCACACAGGATCTTCTTTAAACCATGACAAGGTTTAACTAAACTCCTTGTTTAAGACCGCAAAGGATTTCAAGTCTCGCGAGTTGGGCACCTTGAATACAATGCCACAGCTCTTGGCAATAGCCAAAACATGAAATTGTGAATGGGCTTAAGTTGTAAGCCCCCCCTCTTCATCTCCTTTTCCAATATGACCATATCCAAGCCTTAACGCAAGTTCCTTTTGCAACTCGTGACTTCGCGAGTTGGAGCGCCAAACTCTTGTGCTCTTCCCTTACGAATTCCCGACTCCAAAATCGTGCCTTCGATGAGATCGAAAACCCTCGTTGTATCGAAATTTGGCCAATCAAAAATACACAACACTCGACCCAAACCACTGGTCACTCCATTTCCCCAAACTCCGATATGCAAATTCACATACGAGATCAATGACCCTCGTTGATCCGGATTTGATGGTCACTATCCTTTCTAAGCTTAAGAGTGTTGAAATACACTCGGTCTTGATCCTTCTGTTGTTCCATAAGATCCAATGGCTCACGAAACTTTGGCACTTCTTCTTGAAGCAATTCCACCGTCCAATTCAACTTCTCAAGACTTCTAGCCAAATGACTTGGCGTTCTCCCTCTAGAACTTGACTTTTGTGAGGCGATTTTGACCTTTCGTCTCCCTTTGAACACTTCAAAGGTTCTATCCCTTCTGAGCTTTCGCTTGCTAACTCAAGCTTCCAAAAGGGTCCCTACATGCACTCCTTGCGGCAGTTTTCAAATAACCTCTGGTTATTTGGGTCTTTGACCCTATTCACTCCTTGCAACAACAGTCTCTCAATCTCCCTCTTAGGTTGGAAAAATCCAAGACCTTACCCAGCCTGCACACACCTTACACAACTCTAAGATAACCTTGCACTTTGACCTGTAAAAACCCAATTTGAATCTCCTCTGAGAGTTTTGAGATGAACTCAGAGCCTGGTCGACGCACTCCTTGCAGACCCTCCACTACACTCTTTGCAGGAGTTCTCAGAAAGAGAAACAACTGAAACTCATTTTCCCCTTATCCAGAATTCAATCATTCAACATAGAATTCTAGAGAATACACACACAGATTGCATTGAAATAAAATGCACACAGAGAATATAAACAAGCCTACAACATACCATTCAACAAATGGTTCCAACAGCCATAACAAGCACATAGATTGGAATCAAATATTTCTTCTATTAATTCCAGTGCTCCTATATATGGTAAATAACAATAGCTAGAATGCATAAAATTCTTTGTTCTCCTCTGCATCTCTATAGCTTACGGACTTTGAATAATAATGAGTTATTTACAAGATACAAGGTGAGGGTGTCTATCATCTGTTTTCCCTCCTATGCTCCTAAATTGTCTAATCTATTAATTTATATCTACCTACTTACATTAAACAGACTTAAATTCCTATTACATCCGCGGATAGGAACATACGCTCCAAAATCAGTTTGGATCTTCATATATAAATGCAACTGCACTTTCCTCCTATCCATTACATTAATGTTTCAGATTTTAAATTTCAAAATGCTTTCACAAAAACGTGTTCAAATTACATCTGCGCGTCCAACTGTCTCTTTGGCTAGGCGCATGCTTTGGCTTTCTATGATGCTCCTGCATCATACTCCCTTTCTTGAAAATTTTCATGAACTCCTGTTCATGAGTTCCTTCACTATTTTTCCATGCTTTTGAATTGTTGCTTCATCCTCCCAACTGACATATTCAACTGGATGTCCTTTCCACTTGACCAAGTATTAAAAATACTCTTTTCTCCTGGTCTTTCTTCTAGTCCTCTTGTCAATTATGCTTTCCATCTGTGGCTTTTCAGCTACAGGCATTTGTTTTTTCCATGGAATTTCTTTTTGTTCATCATCTACTCTTGCTTCTTTAGCTTTGTAAGGGTACAAATTTGTGACATTGAATATCGGTGAGATTTTGACCCCATCGGGTAATTCAATCTCATACGCGTTTGCCCCAAATTTTCTTATGACCTTGCACGGTCCAATTTTCTTCATCTTCAGCTTGTTGTATGTTCCCCTTGGGAACCTTTCCTTCCTCAAATGTGCAAGAATCAAATCACCAACTTTGAATTGAAGTTCTCACCTGTGTTGATCTTCTCTACGCTTGTACTCTTGACTTGAACTTTACAATCGCTCCTTGATTATGCTATGAAGCTCCTTCATTCCTTCTACAAAGTCCTCTGCACTAGCACTCTTGAATTCAACTTGTTTTGAATCTTTCAATTCATAAACTCCCCTTGTCTGCATTCCATATATAATTTGGAATGGATTTTCCCCTGTGCTTATATTGAGTGAATCATTGTAAGAAAATTTCGCCTGTGGAAGAATGTGATCCCATTGACTGTGGTGTTCAGTCACTAAGCTCCTTAACAAATCTCCCAAGCCCCTGTTCACGACCTTTGTCTGCCCATCCGTCTGAGGATGATACGCTAAGCTAAAAGACAAGTTTGTCCCCAGTTTCTTCCATAAGGTCCTCTAGAAATGTCCCACGAACTTGGTATCTCGATCAGAAACGATACTCCTTGGCAAGCCGTAAAGTCTAACGACTTCCTTGAAAAATGGGTTCCCAATATGAGTTGCATCATTGGTTTTCTAGCATGGTATGAAATGTGCCATCTTTGAAAATTTGTCTACCACTACAAAGATTGAATCATATCCCCTTTTCATTCTTGGAATTCCTAATATGAAATCCATGCTCACTACGTCCTACAACCTTTCGGGTATGGGTAATGGTTGATATAACCCTGCGTTCTGCCTTTTTCCCTTCGTGTGATGACGAATTTTGCATTGTCCACAAATTTCTTATCATCCAATCTCACCCCTGGCCAGTAATATGAGCCATTCAACTTTGAGAACATTTTTTCATGACCGAAGTGTCCGACCAATCCTCCGTTGTGATTTTCCTTCAGTGAATTCTCCCTCATGGAGCATTTCAGAATACACAGTTGATTTCCCCTGAACAATAACCCATCCTGGATCATGTATTCGGTCCATTGGATTCTATTCCTGAGAATTGGATTCTTAGACTCCTCATATGCCTCTTTGAAATCTGGATCATCCCTGTACATTTCTTTGAGGTTATCAAAACCCAAAGTCTTGACTCTGAATTCCTGCATAAGCAAACATTTCCTGCTCAAAGCGTCAACAACTTTGTTAGAAGTTCCAGAAATATGCTTAGTCACAAAGGTAAAATTCTGCATGAACTCAACCCATTTAGCATGTTTTTGGTTCAACTTCTCCTGTCGAGTCACGAATTGTAAAGCATGATTATTGTTGTACAAAACAAACTCTTTTGGAACCAGGTAGTGCCTCCATTTCTTCAACGCTTGTATGAATGTGGAGAATTCTTTGTCATACGTGGAGTAATTAATCTTTCCTTCATTCAGTTTTTCATTGAAATACACGACCGTCTTATTGTCTTGGCTTAAGACCACTCTAATGGCAAATCCACTCATGTCACACCTGACCTAGAATGTCTTGTTGAAATCTGGCAAAACCAGAATTGGTTGCTCAGTGATCTTCTTCTTCAACAATTTGAAGCTCTTCTTCGCTTCCTCCATCCAATGAAAAAATTTATGTCTTTTCTTCACCGTATCCATCATCGGTGTGCTAATTCCACTGAAGTTTCGGATGAATTTCCTGTAGAAGCTAGCCAAACCATGAAAGCTTCGAACTTCAAACACACTCTTCGGCGATGGCCAATCCTTAATCACCTTTATCTTTTTTGGATCCATTTTCAATTCATTTGCGGAGATAACAAAACCCAAATAAATGAGTTATGTCTTCATAAATGACAATTTCTTCATATTGATCAACAATTTCTCTTGTTGTAACCTCCTCATCACTGCAACTAAATGCTTTAAGTGCTCTGCTTCAGTTTTGTTGAAGATTAGTATATCATCAATATATACAATGACGAATTTCCCAATGAAATCCTTTAGGACTTCGTTCATCAACCTCATGAAAGTACTGGGTGCATTCGTCAAGCCAAATGGCATGACAAGCCATTCATACAGCCCTTCATTCGTCTTGAATGTTGTCTTCTATTCATCACCTTCTCTCATTCTAATCTAATGATATCCGCTTTTCAAATCAATCTTTGAAAAAAAATTGCTCCACTTAAGCAATCCATCAAGTCATCCATCCTTGGCAATGGGAACATGTACCTGATGGTAATTTTTTTGATTTCCCTTGAGTCTATACACATTCTCCAACCATCGTCATTTCTTGGGTTGAGCATTGTCGGAACATCACATGGAATCAATCCCTCTCGAATCAATCCTTTGTCCATTAAGTCTTGGACCTGTCTCTTAACTTCTTCATTCTCCTGTGGTGTCAAACTATAAGCTGCTTTGTTCAGAAAACTGGCTCCATGTATAATATCGATATGATGGCTTATACTCTTGATAGGTGGCAATGAACAAGGTAGTTCGTCCACTACTATATCAACAAATTCTTCCAGCAACTCCTGGATTTCTTCCGGTAAATCATCTATCCTAGTGTTGTTCAAAACAATTATGGGCTTCCTAACCAAAATGAATTGTGTGTCTTCCTTCTTCTTGACTTCCTTAAGAATTTCCTTCCCACTCATGAGAAGTACAGTGTTGCTCATCTCTGTTTTCACCTCTTTATCCTTAATCGGTAGCAACATGTGCGTCCTACCATTTTTCTCTAGGGTGTACGTGTTCTTTCTCCCATCATGCACCAAATTTTTGTCATATTGTCATGGTCTACCAGCAATAGATGACAAACATCCATGGGAATGACATCACATAATATCTCATATTTATATCCTCCTATTTTAAATTCAACTAAACACTGTTTAGTGACATTTACCTGATGTCCTTTTTGTATCCACGAAACTTTGTATGGGCTTGAATGAACAATAGTCTCCAGCTCCATCTTTTCTACCATTTCCATAGATACAAGATTATATGTGCTACCACTGTCCACTATGACCTTGCATACCCTGTATTTGTTTTTGCAAGCAGTCTGAAACAAACTGTTTCTTTGGGATGGGTTCTCTGGCTCCTTCTTTGGTTTCAAGAGAACTTTTTGCATCATCAAAGATATTCCACCCTCAGCATCTTCTGCCTCAACATTCCATCATTGAACTTCGGAAATGTAAGTTTCACCAACATCTTTCTTCCTATCTGGACACTTGTAGGATTTATGTTTGATTTTTGCACAGACAAAGCATTTCACTTCACCTCCTCTTCCTCTTCCTCTTCGTCTGGCTCGAGGAAAAGTATTTCCATCAGCATATTGCCTCCCCTGTGAGATTCCTCCTCTCTCAGATTGAGTTTGAGGTTTATTCCCCTCTTCTTTAGGCTTTTGAGTTATGTCCTGGGAAATTATCTTGCCTCTGCTTTGACTTCTACCTCGACCTCTTTGACCTTTCTTTCGACTCATCTTCTCTTCAGATTTCAGAGCCATCTGATAAGCATGTTCTATGGTTCATATGGTCATCATGCTCATCTCATCCTAAATATCATATCGTAGACCATTCATATACCTGGCAACTTTCTCATCATCACTTTCCTGATGACCTGCTCTGATGTTTATCCTATAGAACTCTTCAGTGTATTCTTTCACTGACATCAGCTTCTGTCTCAAATTCTGCATCTTCCGAAACAAATTTATTTGATAATCCCTAGGTATAAACTTGGCTTTCATTTTTGCAACCATTCTATCCAGCTCTTGATTTTCTGCTTTCCCTTGCAATGTCTGTCATCTTGCAGTTCATCCCACCATAGTGTTGCATGCCCTTTAAGTCTAGTAACGACATGTTTAACTTTCTTTTCTTCCTTGACATCCTCATAGTTGAAGTGTTTGTCTAGATCTCTAATCAAGTCTAGCATCTCTTCAACATCCAAGTTCCCTTTGTACATTGGAATGTCCATTTTTTCCCTAGCACCTATCCTTGCAACAACCCTGAATAGGTGTTTTTCTGTAGCATCTTTGACTACAACTTCTTCTCCTTCATTTTCAGCTTCATTTTCACTTTCAGCTTCACTGATATCCCCAATGTCAACTATGTGCCTCTGTGTTGTCTCCATAGTATCAATTCTGGCATGTAATTCATGCATTTCTCTTTCCACTACTAGATCAGGCATGGGCCTTTCTCTTCTTCTCAGTGGCATGGCTGTAAAATTCCTCTTTTCTCTATGCTATAGAAAGCAAAGAATTTGTTCTGGGCTCTGATACCACAACTGGTGAAAACCTCCTGCCCTCAGGCCGAGATCCGCGTAGGATCTTCTCTAAACCACGACAAGGGTTAACTAAACTCCTTGTTTAAGACCGCAAAGGACTTCGAGTCTCATGAGTTGGGCACCTCGAATACAATGCCACAACTCTTGGCAATAGCTGAAAAGAGAAATTGTGAATGGGCTTAAGGTGTAAGGCCCCCCTCTTCAGCTCCTTTTCCAATATGACCACAGCCAAGCCTTAACGCAAGCACCTTTCACAACTCAGGATTTCACGATTTGGAGCGCCAAACTCTTGTGTTCTTCCCTTGTGAATTCCCGACTCCAAAATCATGCCTTCAACGAGATCAATGAACCTCGTTGTATCGAAATTTTGCCAATCAGAAATCCACAACACTCGACCCAAACCACTGGTCACTCCATTTCCCCGAACTCCGATATGTGAATTCACATACGAGATCAACGACCCTCATTGATCTGAATATGACGGTCACTATCCTTCCCGAGCTTAAGAGTGTTGAAAGACGCTCGGTCTTGATCCTTCCGTCATTCCACAAGATCCAATGGCTCATGGAACTTTGGCACTTCTTCTTGAAGCGATTCCACCATCCAATTCAACTTCTCAAGACTTCTAGCCAAATAACTTGGTGTTCTCCCTCCTGAACTTGACTTCTGTGAGACGATTTCGACCTTTCCTCTCCCTTTGAACACTTCAAAGGTTCTATCCCTTCTGAGCTTTCACTTGTTAAATCAATCTTCCAAAAGGGTCCCTACGTGCATTCCTTGTGGCAATTTTCAAATAACCTCTGGTTATTTGGTTCTTTGACCCTGTGCACTCCTTGTAATAGTAGTCTCTCAATCTCCCTCTTAGGTTGGAAAAATCCAAGACCTCACCCAGCCTGCGCACACCTTGCATGAATCTAAGATAACCTTGCACTTCGACCTGTAAAAACCCAATTTGAATATCCTCTGAGAGTTTTGAGATGAACTCAGAGCCTGGTTGACGCACTCCTTGCAGACCCTCCACTGCACTCTTTGCAGGAGTTCTCAGAAAGAGAAACAATGGAAACTCATTCTCCCCTTATCGAGAATTCAATCATTCAACATAGAATTCTAGAGCATACAAACACAGATTGCATTGAAATAAAATGCACACAAAAAATATAAACAAGCCTGCAACATACCATTCAACAAATGGTTTTAACATCCATAACAAGCACATAGATTGGAATCAAAGCTTTCTTCTATTAATTTCAGTGCTCCTATATATGGTAAATAACAATAGCTAGAATGCATAAAATTCTTTGTTCTCCTCTACAGCTCTACAACTTACGAACTCTGAATAATAATGAGCTATTTACAAGATACAATGTGAGGGTGTCTATCATCCGTTTTCCCTCCTATGCTCCTAAACTGTCTAATCTATTAATTTAAATCTACCTACTTGCATTAAATAGACTTAAATTCCTATTACATCTGCGGATAGGAACATATGCTCCAAAATTAGTTTGGATCTGCAGATATAAATGCAACTGCACTTTCCTCCTGTCCATTACATTAATGCTTAAGATTTTAAATTTCAAAACTCTTTCACAAAAATGTGTTCAAATTACATATGTGTGTCCAGTTGTCTCTTTGGCTAGGTGCATTCTTTGGCTTTTTATGATGCTCCTGCATCACCCATGAAAACCAGTTGCAAGTTGAGAAAACATGATGATTCAAAGTCTACAGATCAAAGGCAATACAGGTCAATGATTGGCGGCCTATTGTATGTGACAACATCCAGACTAGATGTAATGCAAGCAGTTGGACAGGTGGCATGATTTCAAGCAGCACCAAAGGAATCAAATGTATTAGCAGTGAAGAGGATTTTTAGAGATCTCAAAGGAACAAAAGAGTTTGGGCTATGGTATCCAAAAGGAAAGGATCTATCACTAATTGCCTACACAGACGCAGATTGGGTAGGTTGTATTGATGACCGATGAAGCACCAGTGGAGCAACGTTCTACTTGGGTGAGTGTTTAGTATCATGGTTGAGCAAGAAACAATCATCATTATCTCTATCTACATCCGAGGCAGAGTATATTACAGCAACAACATGTTGTACACAGGTTTTTTGGATGAAACAAATTTTGATAGATATACAGGTTGAGTATGATGAGCCCATTCCAATATATTGTGATAATACAAGCGCCATAAGTATCTCAAAAAACCCAATGATGCACTCCAAGACGAAGCACATTCCAATCAAGTATCACTTTCTATGGGAAATAGGTTGCAGAAAAGAACATCAGAGTTGAGTATGTGGGAACAAAATAATAAGTGGAAGACATCTTTACAAAACCACTTCCACAGGAAGCCTTTGAATATCTTCGCCAAAGACTTGGAGTTATTTCTACTCCAAAATGAATTTTTTCTGAATTTTTTTTGAATGCTTATCTTATATGTCTTAGATGTACACGGGGAAGCACCATAAGAGGATAGTTCAGTTAGGAGGAGTAGCCCCGTATGGAAAGATACCTTTGCCATTGATGACAAAGGGGGAGATATTTATCAGATGTAGAGGACAGAGGCATGGTTCCAGGGGGAGAAGATTTATCAGATAAAGAGGACAGAGGCATGGTTCCAAGGGGAGCATGAGTGATATGATTTCAGTATTGCATCAGAGTGTTGCCATCAATGCCAAAGGGGGAGATTGTTGATTAAGGTTGGTTGTCATTGATGTCAACCCTTGAAGAAAGCCTCGTAGCACAAAGGTTTTGGTAATGGACTCAAGATTGTTTGATGTAAATATGACTCATTATTGTTTTGTCATGATTGATAAGAATTAAATATGGATGAACTCCAAAGTGGTCCCCTTATGGTGAAAGCTCTCACGGGAAGACGCTTTGCGGAGTAAGATAACTCATGCTTAATTGTGGAATAATGAGATGAAGGAAAATTAATTTTTCAGGGAAACTATCCTATATGGATATTTCTTGTCATGCCATTTCCGATGGTATGTGGAACGTCACATAACTCCCTACGGTTAGAGAGTTATGGCCATGAGAAGTTGGAGACCCCAGGTTTGGGTAATGGACCCAAGTTTATTTGATGGGTAACGGTATGAGTTATGCTATATTTTTCAGATAATACTATTCTATATGGATAACACATGTCATACCATTTCTGGTGGTATGTGGAAAGTCGCATAACTCCTCACGGTTTGAGAGTTATGGCCTTACGAAGTTGGAGGACCCTCATATGTCATCTAGAAGCCCCAAAAGATCAAAGTAGTCAAAGTGGTTTAAGAGATTTTAAAAGGTAAATAATAAAGTTAAGTAATGAGTGTATTATAATTCAAAGCGAATACAAAATAAATTATTTCAATAATAAATTTAATGGAGAAATTAGAAGTGGGTTAACCCTAAAATAAGGAAAGTGGGGCCAAGTGACCTATATATAAGAGGCACGACTCTCTCATTTTAATCACACTTGAGCATATTGAATATCTATAGGTGTCTGATGTAACCAAGGATATCTAAGCTGAAATTATGAGGGAAGGTGAAGAAAAGAAGGCCGAAATGCAAGGAAGGAGAAATTATTTTGATGGTGCTTTCTAAAGTATGTTATTTACAGGTCATCTCACAATTTTCATTATAACTTGTTTCTATAATTATTCAGAACATGAAATTTCTATGCCATTGAGAAAACATATCCAAGTATCTGTGGTAAAAAAATCATCTTGTGGGTCATTGTATTTTGGGAGTTACACTCTGTGGAAAATAGGGTTTGTGGCTAGTCCCGAAACTAGTCAAAAACAGGTGTTCCAGGTAAAAACATCACAACTTCTTCATAACATATCCAAATTAAGTGATACCAAATGTGTTGATTAGGGTACATTTTTTAGTATTCTTTGTAATAGTCTCATATCCATTCAACAAATATTCCATGCGGGGCACGCTCTACAAGGTCGTTCTCTAGAATAAGCCAGAATTAAGCAAGGTATGCCATTTTTTCTATAACTCCTTTTTTGAGAGGTTCCAAGTAGAGACACTTGGAGGAATTGCATAAAACACACTGAAGAACATTGTGTATCAGTTTCATATCTTTATACATTACAGGTAAAAAGTTATGATTACTTCAAGTTAGGGTTGTTGACTAATCCAAAACTAGGCATGTGAGACTAAAGAAAAGTTTGATGAAAATTCTAGTCTCTTGTTGTTAAAGTTAAGGAAGGTTTGTAGGAATGTGATCATATACACCAGGTATATTACAGAGCTACAAATCAGATTTTTATGATGAAATTGATGAGGGATTTTGGTTGAGGTACATGTTGAGTACATGGTTGAGACAAGTAGTTGATGAGTTGGCACATACATGAGGTGTA
>ML779762.1:472317-489418 GCA_009831015.1 Picea engelmannii | reverse complement strand
ACAAGTAGTTGATGAGTTGGCACATACATGAGGTGTATAGTTGATGATGTTGGTACATATTGATGAGTCATAGTTGATGAGTAGTTGAAACATGATTAATACATACTTGGTACATGGTTGGATGCACTTGTTTATGGTATAGGTTTATTACAGATTGTTTGGTACAGGTTGGTGCATGGTTGATGAACTTGTTTATGGTACAAGTTGATTACAGGTTGAGGTACAGGTTGATGCGTGGTTCAGATTTATTGGTACAAGTTTACAGCGGTATATATCACCATGATAGTGTGACAGTGGTTCTATCATTCTACTTCTACTTCAGGGTGGTTGGACGGGGCAAGGACAGGTGATTGTAGCCACCTTCCAGTTGTAGCCGGAGAACATAGGGGGTTGTAGCCTCCTTCTGTTTGTAGCCAGAGAATTGGGGAGTTGGAGCTTCCCTCAGGTTGTAGCTTGAGAAACTAGGGAGTTGGAGCCTCCTTCCAGTTGCAGCTAGAAAACAAAGGAAGTTAGTGCTTCCAATGAATGCAATTCTTCAAGACATATAAGAAAAAGCATTTCGTGGTTTTCTCCAGATTTGGGTTTCCACATAAAACATTGGTGTATTGTGTATGTGTGTGATTGTTTATTTCTTGCTACTCATTATTGGATGATAATTATACATTGATATAACATTTGAAGAAAAATGATTATAATTACGCTATTACGGATTCACCCCCCCCTCTCAGTAATCCAACATATGATAGTTATCCAAATAACAAAAAATGATTCCTTTATATAATGCAATTTTAGACAACAAAGATGAAGAAAAATACGAAGCATTATCAAACACAATAACCAAGGGAACACCAAATGAAACGTACCCATTACCAAACCCAATAAAAATTACTCTAATTCCATTTAAAATGAATGCACACATCATGAAAAAAAGACTCATGCAATTATCAATAATTTTAAAAATCATAAATACATATTGTTACCCAAATACAATAGTATTTAAACGCATTGGGCATAAACTAATCACAACATTCAAGCATAGCAATAAAATTGTAAATAATAGCAGTGATAAGAACACTTATTTTATGAACAATTACACAACTCATTGCAGACATCAGATGTTCCACCCAACCATAGAATATGTTTCCCCATTTATGTCATTATAAGGTCACCCCCAATATGGGGCTACGAGTCCACACGAAAAGAATGGCTCCTATAGTTTGCTACTGTCCACACAACAACCCAATACCCAATATTTTTATAGTAAAAAGAATTCTATAACAATTCCAACCACCCAACTCTCTTCCCCATTAGTATGCACAACCCAAGGGATGAGTTTTTCTTCACTACACCATAGTCCCTTAGACAGTCTCCATCCCCTCAAGGCTCCGACACAAACTGGAAAAGACTCTTCAATTAGGGGGTTCCAGGAATTCCAATTATATTGGAGTCCTCACAACAACATTTATACATGCTCTTGGTAATTTTCTCAATAGAAAAATCATAACAAGCATGATAGTCCAATGCTCCATGCAATTCCTAGCTCTAGAAATTTGTCTTCAATACACACTATGTCCACCTCTCTTTTCCAACACCAAAAAATATTTTTCCTCTCTTCCTCCAAGCTATAAAATCAACTTTCTCCCTTTACTTGAATCTCCTTTTCTTTTTCTTCCATGCATGCTTGACTCTCAGAATTCCCAAAAAATATTGTACCCATCCTATGCTTCAATAACTAGGTGAGATGACTCTTTCACCCACCTCTTACATGCATTCAATGATACAATTCCCATCATGAGTGTACTTAGCCTAGGATCTATTAACTAGGTGAGATGAATTTCTCACCAACCTTTTACATGCATTCATTAATTGGTTTTAATAAGTCAAAGGGGTAAACATTTAATAACAAAATGATTTATGGAGGTGACATAGGATTCTAGGCATGTGGAGTTTCCCTTAAACCCACCTTTATCCCCCTCCCATGTGGAAACACACCCCCCAATGATTCTATCCTTATCTGTTTGCAGCCAATGATGTATTTTATTTTTATGATTTTTTAATGTACAATGTTTACATATTAAATTTCTTGGCCCTCAACCATTCATCTATTTACAAATATATGTTGCTAATGCATGGACCAAAATAGGGTGTTACACAAAATCTAGTAATCAAATGTTGTTTAAGAAATTGAATGACTATAGTGTCGTTAACCTAAGTTAATGGCACAACTTAAACCCACTTAGTAAAATAATGAGTAGCGATGAGGATATATTTGTTTTTCTTAGAGGAATGTGGGTTTATCTCTCCAATAACTTCAATTTCCCATTGCTCAAAAGGTCTTTCAATTGAAAGAGGTTGTAGTGGTATGTATGTTTTTTTCTCGCTTCCAACACTTAATTGGAATATCCTACATTTTTAATCATAAGCACGAACTTCCTTAAAAAGAGTAGGCCTATAATAACTAGCATTGGTTTCTACAACAAAATGACCTCCAACTAGCCCATCATGGAGATCCTTAAGTACTTTGTCTTCATTTTCCCTTTTTAGATATCTTAACAAAAAACCATCACAGTTCTTCTTGAAAAGGATTACTATAACAAGTTGATATTTCATAGACTTTAATCTTAGAGCCATTGTACCCTTAGAGTTTAGATGACTAGGACTATTTCGTGTTGGAATATTCACCAATACTAAGAGGGGGGGTGAATTAGTATTGAGCACTTTTTACCATTTTTAATCACAACATGTAAACATCAACTTATCAAAAAATTATCACTTATGATTGCATTCAATATATCATAAACATTTAACCACAGATACACAATACACAAGATTTTATGTGGAAACCTAAATGGGAGAAAACCACAGAACGTTTTTTAATATATATATTGAAGATTACATCCATCGGAAGCACCAACTTCCAAAATTATAGGGCTTCTTAACCGTATTTCCAGGGATTCTTGTAGAATTATTCAAAGCATCTTCCCATCAGGTCCATGATTAAAGTTATGTCATAAGGGGAACACTTTGGAGACTTCTTCAAATACACCCATTACTTCTCGAGGCCTCTAGACTTCTTCTAGGGTTGACATGAATGACAACCAATTTTCCAACAATGTCTCCCTTTGGAATTGATGACAACACTCATACTCCCCCTGTGATCTTTTATCCCCCTGTCTTCATGCTTTTGAAATTTCTCTCCCCCTTTGACATCAATGGAAAAGGGTAACTCCCCCTGACGATTTCTCTCCCCTGTCTTCTTTGCAAAATGTCGTGTAGATCACTATGGGGAAGAAACTATTCCAATTTTATGTCGAAGATACTCAAATGACTCTCTTGGGAGAGGTTTGGTGAATATATCTACAATCTTCTCTTTTGTTCCAACTTGATATTATTTTATGTGACTTGTTCTCGTAGAAAGTGGAACTTAATCGGAATATGTTTGGTCTTGGAATGCATCACTGGATTCTTGGAGATACTTATAGCATTGGTATTGTCATAGAATATCGAAATAGGCTTGGCATATTCTACTTATATGTCTTGCAAGGTTTAATTCATGTAGAGGACCTGAGTACAACATGTCGTTGCCGCAATATATTTTTATTTTTTTGTGGACAAGGACACTAAGGACTGCTTCTTACTTAACTAGGCCACCAGAAAATCAACAAAGTAAAAGGCTACTACACTAGTAATTCTTCTATCATCAATGCTTCCTGCCCTATCTGCATCTGTGTAGGCGACCATAGTCAACTCATTCCCTTTCAGATACCACAATCCTAGCTCCGTTTTTCCTTTGAGATATCTGAAGATCCTCTTTACTACCATAACATGAGTTTCCTTTGATGCTTCTTGAAATCTTGCAACCTGTCCAACTACTTGCATCACATTTGGTCTTGAGGTTGTCGCATAGAGTAGGTTGAGAATCATCGATCTATAGAGTCCCTGATATGTGTCCTTAGATTCATCATCTTTTCTCAACTTGCAACCAATCACCATAGGGGTACTTACGGGTTTGCAATATTCCATTCCGAACTCATTCGACATTTCTTTGATGTACTTAGTTTGGGAAATTAAAATACCTTCATCTAGATAAGATATTTGGAGTCCCAAAAATAAAGTCAACTCACCAAGTAGGGGCATTTAAAACTCATTTTACATGTCTTTGGAAAACTTGTTACTCAACCTGTCATCGTCACTTCCAAATATGATGTCATCTACATATACTTCAATGATAAATATTTTGTCCCGATCCACTTTTATGTAGAGATTGCTATCTACACTACCCTTTCAGAATCCTTGTTGTTGTAAGTACTTGTCTAGTCTTGAATACTAGGCTCTAGGGGCTTGCTTGCATCCATATAGAGCTTTCTTCAATCTACATACACAATCTTCCCTTTCTGACAGTAGAAACCCTTTTGGTTGTTTGATGTAGACTTCTTCTTCTAATTCTCCATTAAGAAATGTTGATTTTACGTCCATCTGATATACTCTGATCCTTTTGGAACATGCATAGGCCAAGATCATTCTGATTGCTTCTATTCTGGAAATAGGAGAAAAAGTTTCTTTAAAATATACTACTTCAACTTGAGCATATCCTTTGCATACTAGCCTTGCCTTGTTTATGGTTAGTTGTCCATCTTCGTTTAGTTTATTTCTGAACATCCATTTTGTACCAATCACATTTTTGTCCTTAGGTCTTGGAACTAGTTCCCATGTCTCATTCTTCTCTATTTGATTCAGTTCTTCTTCCATGGCCTTGATCCAGTGTTCATCATTGCTAGCTTCCTCAAAGTTGCTTGGTTCAACTGTGGATAATAATGATAGATGTCTTTGTTTTGGTGTATGTTCTCGTTTGCTTCATCTGGTTTATATTCCTACATTTTTATCTCCAATAATTTGTTCTAGTGTATGATTCTTCTAAAATTGATGGTTAGGTGTTTTAGCAGGTGTATGGAAATCTTGTTGATTGTCTTCTATTTCTTCTTGCTCTGCTTCTTCTTCTTCTACTTCTTCTTCCTTTAGTTCTTCTACTTCCAGCCTTTTTGAATTTTTGATTTCTTCTCTGGTCTTCAACACATTTGTTTCATCAATATTTACATTGATGTTTTCCACTATTTTGTTGAGTCTTAGCTTGTAGGATTTGTATGCCTTGCTTTTGCTTGAGTAACCAACTAGTATGCCTTCATCAACCTGAGAGTCAAATTTTCCAATCTTGTTATCTTCTCGTTTTATGTAACATTCTCTTCAAAATACTCTAAAGGGATTGACATTCGCTAGTAGTCACTTCCATAGTTCATATGGGATCTCTTCAATGTTACTTCTAAGCATATCTTTGTTTAATATATGAACAATTGTATGTATAGCTTGTACCCAAAATATATTATCCAACTTGGAATCTTTCAATATGGTTCTAGCCATTTCCTGTACAGTTTTGTTCTTCCTTTCAATGACTCCATTTTGCTAAGGTGTCCTAGATACTGATAATTTATTTTTTATTCCATGTTCTTCATAGAAATACATGAATTCTTTTGAAGTGAACTCACCTCCATTGTATGATCTCAAGCACTTGATTTTCAAATCAATTTTATTTTCAACCATCTCTATGAATATATTGAAACATTTGAATGCCTCTGACTTTTTATTGAGAAAGAAGACCGTGATCATTTTGTATAATCATAAATTAATAGCATGAAGTATTGTTCAACATTCAATCCTTTTGTTCTCGTTGGTCCACACAGATCAATGTGTACAATCTCCAATGGTTTTGTTGTAGAGTATTCCTTTGTCTTGAATTCAACTCTTGTTTGTTTTCCATGTTGACAATGCTTGCACATTGTGCTCATTGGCTTTAAGATTTCAGGCATTTCTCTTCCTTCTTCTTTTCTAGTGATTTGACAATATTGTCAAAGTTCATATGGCCCATTATTCTGTTCCAAAGCCAAGTTTCATCTTCCTTTCCCAAGCAACATCTTTCCTTTCCGATCTCATTCAAAATGTATACGTTGTTTGGAGTTCTTACTGCTGTCGCCACCAACTTTCCTTATCCTTCTTTCCTTATCTCACATTTCTTTGAGTCGAATAGAAGTGTGTGTCCCTGGTCACACATTTGAGTCTTGACTCACACTTAGCAAATTATACTTCATATTTTCGACAAGTAGGAAATTTTATGCCATGGCATCCTTACTTCCAAGCTTGACTGTGCCTTTTCCTATAATTTTGGTTGAGTTTTCATTACCAAATGAAATTGATCCATATATTTCTTTCTTTAGAGTTACAAACCTTCTCTTGTCACCTGTCATATGATTTGAACAACCACTGTCAAAATAACAATCACTTTTCCTGCTTTGAGATTGAATACCAATCAAACATTCTTCAATTTCTAGTTTATCCTGCTTCCTTTTCCATATCTTTGATGATTATTTTACATGGGTGTTAAAATCATGCTTCGGTTCCTTTGGAGGAACACTCAATTTGCAATATTTGGCCATGCGTCCAAAATTATTACATTTGTAGCATTCTACTTCATTATTTATTGAGCCAAAACTATTATAGTTTTTGTTATACGTTTCATGAGGCTTTCTAAGATAATTATTTCTATAGTAGCTTTCATAGTTGCTTCTATTCTTAGCATAGGCTCTACAGTTTATAACCTTGTGCCCAAAATTATTACATGAATAACATGAACCAATAAACATAGTTTGGTACCTGAGTGTGGGGGATATTCTAAGTGGTGCATCTCTTCTATAATCTTCTTCTCGTGTTCTTTCCATTAATCGAATGTTTTCTTTTGAAGGCTTGCATTCTTCCTTCTTGATGGGACCTATAATGACTTCTACATAACTCTTTTTCTCTGCTTCTTTTTATTTTGTTCTGGAACTTGAACCCTTCTTAGTATGAGTTTGTTTGTATCCTAGTTTAGACTTGTTATTGTATGACCTTTGACTGTTGATGATTTCATCCAATATTTTGGTGTTGTTTCCAAATTTCTATCTGACATCCTTCTTATGAAGTTCCTTTCTTAGTGATACTACTTCAACTTCCAAATACTCGTTTATTTTATGCTTTTCTTCCAACTGATTTTTGAGTGTTTCTTCAATCACTCTAGCTTCTTCCAGCAAAACCTTTAGATTTATGATGATTTGTTGAACCTTTTCAAAAAAATTGTTATGGTTTTGAAAACTTTCCTTTAGCTTGATCAATTCTTCCTTGAGGGGCTTGTTTTTCTTCCTTTCTCTTTTTAGCTCACTTAAGGTGCTGATTAGTTCTACCTCAAGATCCACTTCACCTTCTTCTTCATCGTCATTTTCAAGAGTTCCTTTCTGATTTTCCATTGCCATAAAGATCACTCTTTGTGAATCACTTTCACTCTCACTATTCTCATCAAATAAGGAACTATATTCTCTTGATTAGAGGCTTTTCTTGAAGGATTTTATTGTATTTCCTTTCTTGCTTCCCTTTTGATATTTCTTTTCTTTCTTGAGAATATCTTCCTTATCACTTTCTGAGTTCTTAGCATAAGGACATTTAGAAGCAAAATGACCAATTTTACCACAATTAAAACATTTTAAAGGAATCCTACCTTTGTACTTGCCAGTTCCTCTCTTCAACTTCCTTATGAAGTTGGCTATTTCTTCATCTTCATTTGAATCATCGTTGCAATTGTAGTTTGACTTTGAATTTTGTTTATTCTTCTTTGTCTTCTTGGATGATTTGAAAGATGCTTTCTTCCTGGATGGATCACCCTGCTATGTTCTCATTTCATAAGCTATAAGGATTCCATGTAACTCGTCCATGCTCAACGTAGCAAGATATGCTCTTTCTTCTAGGGATGAAATATTAGGATCAAATATCACTGGAAGAGACCTTAGTACCTTTTGAACAATTAATGTTTCTTTAATTTCTTCTCCTAATCCTTTAACAGTGTTCACTATTTCATCAACTCGCAGAAAATAAGCTACAATATCTTCATCTTCCTTCATTTTCAGTTGTTCAAATTGACCTCTATAGGTTTGAATCTTGGCCCCTTTGACTTTGGCATCTCCTTCATAAAAAAATTAATTTTTTCCCCAAATATCCTTTGTAGAGTCACAATGCATAACATTGACATAAATTGAATCAACTAGGCCATTCATAATAGAATTTTTATCCTTCGAATTATTTTCATTGAGTTTCTTTCCATCTTTATCTGTTGGGGGAGTGGTAGGTGTTGTGTATCCATCTACTACTGCTTGTCGGACATCAAATCACTATTCCCATAAAAATGTTTTCATCCTTCTATTCTAGAAGTCATAATTCTAACCATCAAACATTAATGTTCCATTATCAGTGTAATCCATGATCTACCTTCCAGTGGTTAGATTGTTTCTCAAGGATCTACTCTGATTCCAATTGTTGGAATATTCACCAATACTAAGGGGGGGGGGGTGAATTAGTATTGAGTTGTTTTTACCATTTTTAATCATAACATGTAAACATCAACTTATCAACAATTTATCACTTATGATTTCATTCAAGATATCATAAACATTTAACCACATATACATAGTACACAAGATTTTTACGTGGAAACCCAAATGAGAGAAAACAACAAAATGCCTTTTAATATATATCTTGAAGATTACATCCACTAGAAGCACCAACTTCCAAAATTCTCCAACACCAAATGGAATGAGGCACCAAACCCATGTTTATAGGCTCCAACCTAAAGGAATCTACAACTCCCCCAATTCTCCAGCTCCAACCCCCTAGATTTATGAGCACCAAATCAAAGGAATATGCAACTTCCTTGCAAGCACCAACCTTCTATATGAAGACACCAATATCCATGTGCACCACCCAACCACCCTTGTTTCTCAGGCACCAACTTGAAGGAGACTTCGATCTCCTACCTTGCACCACCTTGCTACCCTTAAATATAAAAAAGATAATAAACCTGTCACTGTTACTATCAATGATACATAAACATTACCATCATCAAAACTAGATCCACTACAATTGGTACATCATCATCATCAAAACTAGATCCACCATAACTGATACACCATCATCATCAAAACACGATCCACCATAGTTGATACATCATCATCATCAAAACACGATCCACCATAATCGATACACCAAAATCATCAAAACTAGATCAACATCATCAACCTGGGTCCACACAAATATCCTAGGTCCACATATAAACTCCAACATCACTTCTTAAATTTATCTAGAACACTTGTTTTGAACTAGTTTATGGATTAGTCACAAACCCTAACTTCCAACAAGTATAACTACATACCTGTAATGAATCGAGGTTTGAAGCTTGTACCCAATATTCTTTGATATCTTCTCTAAAATTCCTTCAAGTTTCACTGCTTGATACATCACTGAAAAAGAGATATAGTGAAAATGGAAGACCTTCTTGAATTTTGGCCTATTCTGGAGAGAAAACTTGTACAACATGTCACACATGCAATATTTGATATCTGATTATGAAACTCACACACAAAATACTAAGAAATGTAAAATTTCCAATGTAATTTGTCTCATATAATTTTGATCCTATGTGAATAAGTTATGACTATTTTACCTAGACCACTTGTTTGAGACAAGTTACATGACTAGTCAAAAACCCTATCTTCCACAGAGTGTATCTCCAAAAGTATAATGACCCAGAAGATAAAATTCATACCGTAGGTACCTTGATATGTATTCTCAATAGCCTCCAATATTCACTATATGAATCATTATAGAAAAACATTTATATAAAAAATGGAAAAATGATCTTTAAAGAACATACCTTAGAACACCTCATCACAAGACTTCATCTTCCCTTAGAATTTCTCCCTTCTTCACTTCATATCCCCTCTAAAATTCACTACCAATCTTGTGCTAAGATATCACAATATTGAATTATGAAAATGAGAGGTTATTAATGTGTATTTATGCTTTTACAAGTACCTCCTTTACTTGACTTTAGGGCCAACTTGTAACTTCTTTGAACTTAGATCCAGGGATTCTTGACCATACTTTGGGTCTTTCATATTTAAGAGGGAAAAAATTCCCAACCGTGAGAAACCATGTGGCATGTCACCTACCATTGGAAATAGATTAACGAGGAATATCAATCTAATGGGGTTTTGCATTCATTTTCCATGTCCTTCATACTTTTTTTCTTCAATCAACTTCAAGCTTCATGACCACACCTCTGGGGCTTCTTAACCACTTAACCATATTTCTAGGTCTTCTTATAGACTTTTTCAAAGCGTCTTCCCATGAGGGCCATGCTTAAATATATGCCATAAGGGGAACACTTTTGAGACTTGTTCAAATACACCCATCACTTCTATAGGATTCTAGACTCCTTCTAGGGTTGACATCAATCACAACCAATTTTCCACCAGTTTGATGGTGTAGGAAATATTTAAAGTTAGAGTACCATGAGTTTGGGTTATGTAAAGGAATTCATTTGTGAGAATGGAAAGTTCATTCTCCTAGCCTTCTTCTTACTTTGTTGCGGATTCCTATGATTCAATTGCTAACTTATAGAGTCCTTGACCATGCACAATATTAGCAAGGTCTAAATTATATATCATACTCTTGTATGGTAGTCATCTAGTTTTCTCTTCTTTCCCCTAATTCTTGTTGAACAAAAAGTTATCTAACCATAGGATGAGAAATGGTATGATTTTTTAGAATGTAGGGTCTAAAGTGTTTAACAAGTCTAAAAACAACATATTCTTGATTATAAATGGTTGGGTGATTTAAATCTTTTCCTTGAAAATTGTACTCATAAAAGAAATTGGACACTTATTTCCTTGCAAATCCTTCTGTGTGATGATTCTTGCCAAAAAAAAAAATGATCAGATGCATAGCATAAAGGAAACAATTATGATCAAAATTGGGAATGTATATTATTATTAGCAATTGTAGTCTTAATATTTTCGAAAGCTTCATTTTCAACTTTTGTTCATTTGAATTCAACATCTTTTTTATCATTTTTGTAATGGTTTCATAGTTTTGGGAAAATTAGGTATAAATATTCTCACAGATTTAATCTTTCTTAAAAGAATTGCATTACTTTCTTGTTATGAGGAAAAGTGAGTTGAGCAACGAATTTAATATGTTCGGGGTCAACCATGATACATACTTTAGATATAATATGACCCAATGACTTACCTTTTGTGACTTTGAAAATAATTTTCTTTGGGTTCAATGAAATGCCATATTTCTGACACCTTTCAAAAATTCGAGTGAGATGTTTAACGTGATCTGATTTATTCTTGGAACATAAAATCACATCATTGAGATATACAATGGAATTATGATTTATTAAATCATGAAAAATAATATTCATTTCCCATTGAAAATTAGCACCTATATTGATCAAACCAAAAGACATTCTCTTCAAAGAAAAAGTTCTCCATTTAGTCCTAATGCTTGTTTTAAGTCTATCATCTTCGACTATAATTACCTAGTTATATCCCAAAAACCATCAAGTAGTGAAAACATTTCAAATAATGAGACAAGCTACAAAATCCAATCCATGTTTGGAATGGGGTAACTATCATTTTTAGAAGCTTTGTTTAAGTTTCATAAGTCAACACACAAATGAATTTCTCCATTTTTCTTCCTCACTAGAACTAAGTTTGCAACCCATGCAAAATGGTGAACTTGAAAAATGATTTTAGCATCAAGCAATTTTTTCAACTCCTTCCACACTTGGGGTTCAAAAGAAGGATGGATTTTCCATATTTTTTGTTGAAAAGTTTTAACATAATTTTTCATTGAGATTGTATGTTGAATTATCCATGTGTCATAAGTCTTTAAATCATCATATTGTCCATGCAAACACATCCTGATATTGCTAGAAAAGTTTTTTGTATGTTTTTTTCCTTCTTTAGTACAACATGACCCAAGATTCACATTCTTTGGGTTATCAACAATGTCAAGGTTAATCATCTCATGACCCAAAGTTTAACTATGGTTTTTGACATTAGAATATTTCTTGAATTTGTCTTGCAGGTTAAATTGTTTTTCAAGAGTGACTACACCTTTTGGGATAGTGCCAGTTGTTATATTACCCATTCCTTCTTCATAACTTTCTAATTTTTTTCCCATGTTCTTTGCCATCAATTTCAACATCATTGAAAGTAGCTTTATTAATAATAAATTCTATGATTTTTTCGTCACCTTCAAAATCTCTACAATTCATAATGTTATCAGGGAATGAAATCCTATAAAGCAACTCAATAGAAAATCTATTTTCCTCAAAGTATTCTAATGGAGATAATATAGAGGCTGTAGAAGCCAATGAGTTTTGTACCATATTGTCAATTTGAGGAATGACATATATATTGAAATATTAGAAGTTATAATCAATCTTAACACCTGTCATTTGTAGCTTTTTAGGTGAACAAAATTTCAATGGATTGTGTATTTTATTTGCCTCACAATAATTTTAGAATCCCCATTTTTTTTTAATTCTTGATATTTAAATCTATGGTTTTTCTAAGACCTTGTACACGTGCTTCATATTCTATAGTGTTATTTGTGTATTCAAATTCTAATTTGCAAGATATGCAATTACGTTTCCCTTGGGGATCAACTATCAAACAACCAACTCCTACTCCTTCTTGAGACTTGGAGCCATAAAAAAAAATATTCCAAATGTTAGCACATATTACTAAATTAGTTCTATCTATAGTATTTACATCAATTATGTTACATTAAATCACTTGAAAATTATTTTCTTGTAGTGTAATTTCATATTGTTGGTTATTGGGAATAAACAAGGATTCTACGACGAAATTTTCAAAATATGAATCAAAATATGAAATTTTCAACTGATCAAACAGGTCATCTATTCTTGGCAAGGGTTACTTGCTCTTCATTGTTACCTTGTTCAACTTCCTGAAGTCAATATAAAGTCTTATCATACCATATTTATTCTTCATGAACAAAAATGGTGCACCCCAAGGAGACACACTTGGGCATATGTACCCCTTATTCACAAGTTCTTCAAGTTGCATCTGCAACTCCTTCATTTCTGGCATACTCATCCTATAAGGAGTCTTGGATATAGGTGTTGATCCCAACATCAGATTTATAGAGAATTCAATATCTTTTTTCGGAGGTAATCTCGGTATTTCTTTAAAGACAACCACAAACTCTTTCAATACTATGCAATCTTCCACACTTGGAAATTTATCCTTAGGTGCCTCTTCTATGTATGTTGCGAATACTTGACAGCCTTTCCTATAGATTTTCTTCAACTACAAAGCTGGAATTTCTATGATAGTCACAACCCTTGGAATTCCTTGAACTGATCTCAAATTTCCTTGTTCACCCAGGAAAGTAAATGCCTTATCATAACAATCTAGGACAACATGGTGCTCATCCAACCAATCCATACTAATGAGGCAATCATACAAGCCCAAAGGTATAATATTCAAATCAGCCTTTATGCACAGTCCATTCATCTACATTGGACATGCCTTAACCATATCATTGATTTTCCTTTTCAGTCCTATAGCTAACTGCACCAACCAAGGTTTTCCAAGATTGCTTCTTGGCAAATGGAATATTTCCACCATCTTAGGATCTAGATAACTATGAATAACTCCTGAGTCAATTAAAATAGCAATAGGTTGGTCATTAATCTTACCTTCCAACTTGATCATGTGTGATTAAAACCCAACCTGTGTGTTATACAACGTTGTGTAAATCCTTGGCACATTTCTGCCCATGTCTTCCACTATCTTAGCTTGTTGTACATTGTGCACATTCCTCACTTTATCACCCCTTTGAGGGAAATCTCTGCGCATATGATTTTCGCCACAACCCCAACACTGCATAGGTTGTTTCCATGACTTTTTCCCCATTGTTTCCGACATTCTGGGCTCCTGGAGAGTCGTTTGTCCTAGCACAGTATTTCTGAAAAAATAGTGGCTTAACTCCCTTCTTCCTCTATTCCACCTTGATTTTCATCTTATCTTCCCAATCCTTTTGGAAAGTTGGTCTTCCCTTTTGCTTCTCATAAAGACACTTAGCGTGCCTTATGGTTTCTTCCAATATATTAATGTCATCATATTGTATCTTGTCACTGATAAATGAGGAAAACCCACTCAAATATATCTAAATATTCACTTGTTCATCCTTGATAAAAGTTACACATTTCAGCAGCTCTAAAAATCTTCTTTCATACTCATCTATTGTCATGCTCCCCAGCTTGAGTTCAAAGAAATCCTTCATCTTCCTATCATAGTACCGATTGGTTAAGTACTTATTTTGGAAATACCTCTTGAACTCCCTCCAAGTCACTTTCTTCTCATCAATGTGTTTCACTTGCACATACTTATCCCACCACACTTATTCCTTTCATTTTAACTGATAGATAACAATTATCCCTTCTTCTTGCACATAATAGTTATGTAGCTGGAAGTATTTCCTCATACCCAACAACCATGTCTTTGCATTTTCAACCTTTTTGTGCTCACCATCAAAGGTAGGAGGCTTGATCTTATTCATTTCTCCCTGTATTTCGCCCACCCCAATCTTTCTCTTATGCTTTTTTACAGTAGAGGGACTCAAACTACTGCACTCTTTCCTAAAAGAATGTTTACCAGGACTTATTTTTTCTCTTATTTTCTGATCATGAGACTTGCAACTTCTTGATATACTCAATTTTGTCTCCTTATCCATCTTATTTTATATTATGTCCATGCTCTACATCAATTTGACATTGAAGTCGTCTTGTTGCACCTTGGCTCTGATAAGCCTTTCATTATCAACCTTATAGCTCTGGACACCTTTTTGTAGTACCTTTATAGTTTCAACCAAATTCATGCGCTCCTCCTTGGATTTCATACCATCAACATCGAAGCCGTCATATAGATCTTTGAATTCATCCTCGTGACTATAAGTCCTCTGCACATCTTCCATTCTTTTAATCTTCTGCATTGACTTTGTCCTACTCTATTCGCTGAAAGTTTTGCAAAATGTGTAGGCAAATAAGATTTGTTAGATGATTTCATGCAACAATTACATGAAAACTCTACACCATTTTGTCAGAATCCTTCCCTTGAATTTCTTGGATAATTTTAACATCCCTAACTCTAGTACGCACACCCGCGCATCATTGTCTTTTTGCGCATCACAACTCTATATTGCACACTAATGGTTTTCCACGTAGACTAAACTCTGCACTATGTGGCACTAATTCTTTGTGCACACATATATTCATGCTAGGCTCTGGCCCAAACAAGTCCAGTGTTGAACCAATATCTCTCACACCACAATGTAATTTACCTAGTCTCCCATTTAATCTCGTTACCACCTTACACATGCTCTGGTACCACAATGTAACATCCCCAGCCAACCCAGGTTGGGCCATGTCACACAACCTCAACTTCAGGAGCACTAAGTCAACCAAATTGTAACATTCCCACCACACTACTGACCAATGTTACTCTAAAAGTACACTGTACAAAATCTACTTTAAACACAATCCACATAGTATCTCTTGAAGTAATGCACTCAACTCAAGCTTTAGTTGCGCCACACAACTTATAAAAATGGAAGCAACATTCTCTTTTCAATGCAACCTTAGGCAACATAAGTAACTCAAAATTGTGTGCACCAGTTGCACACACCAACATATTGATCACACATCACAACCGTAGGCAAAACCATCTGGGCGTCATGCACCAACTCAGATTTCACTATGCATGAAATCTAATTCTTTGTCCACACACACAAATTCCAGCCTCTTGGTGTACACAACCTACCATCTCGTGCACCTGGCCACTCAATCCTCTTCTTGACGACTCATAACCAAAATTACAAGGTTAAATCAATAGGCAAGACTAACCACATTGGTCATATCCATGCACAACTACAAATACAGGCTATATGAATCATACTTACAGGTGTAAACAACATTAAACATAATAACAACAAATACTTATATGCAACAACATAAAAGAATTAACCCATGTTAAACATAGACAAACAAGCACACAGAAAACAAGACAAGTACATTAAGGACACTTATTTTTTATGAAAGTCACCAACTGCGTCCTTGACTCAAACGTTCCTCCCACCCATAAAGAATCTTGCTCATAAGCTTTCAGCAACAAGTCACCCCCAAGCTTAGGCTAAATTCCACCAGCGAAAAAGACTTCTAGCGACACACTAAGGTCTAACTCTCAGTATAATTTCTTAGTCCTAGATGCCCACTACTACAACTATCCCACAGTCCCTCATCCCCCCCACACCTATCACACCCAATGAAGTTTTCCTCTTCTCTTCTCAATGGTCCTTCGGCTGCCCCACTTCGCTTCCCAGGGTTACCAACAATAGGCCGGACAATACGTCTTTGAGCCCTATGACTAATGCTCAACACACCAGGGAACAATTCTCAGCAATAATCTCACCTAGAGAGTATTCTTCCATGTCTGAAAACCACTACACAACAACCAATCTCTCACCCAGAGAGATTGCTTACGGTCTGTACACATGTCTCCTCAATAGTAAACTCATATTATAGCCCCCACAACTCCTTACAAGCTTCTCTATGCATATAAGGTAATAATCAAATTTTCCATATAGTTTGTCCCCCTTCTACTCACGAGATCTTGCAACATCCATAACCATGCAATCCTCCCATAAATCTCTGAATAATGCCCCAAAATACACTAAGTCCAACAATATATATTGTATGCCTTCCACTTGACACTTTTCACCTTCAAAAGTAGCTTTAATCCACTTGGTGACTCGTTTCCTACCCTCGGTAACTTAGGATAAAAACATATCCACATTACACTTTTCGAGAATTATTATTAAAATATTCCCCCCTTTTCCCTTTTTCGGTGGAGTCAGACCCCCATCTCTTTTCGTCTGAGTTTGTCTGCGTGCAATGATGTAATATTATATGAATAGTCATGATTATATTTACATGGATAGGCGCATTGACCTTTCTGAATCTCTTTCATTTGGAGAGGTTCATTCAATAGTATTTCCCTGTAAAGGGTAAGAAAATCTTTCGTTTGCGTTGAATCATCCGTAGATACATTCCCACGAAAATTTCGTAGTATTGTCCACTCATGTTGCGCCAAAG
>ML779762.1:439763-458243 GCA_009831015.1 Picea engelmannii | reverse complement strand
TGGTTGAAGACTTGAATCATAATCTACTCAGTGTTAGTAAAATGTGTGATCAAGGATACACTCTTACATTTGACTCCCGAAAATGTAAAATCAGAGAAAATAACTCAGGAAGATTGGTTGCAATTGCAACAAGAAGACCAAACAACATATACATCCTAGACATGAAGAAGAGAGAGAAGATAGAAGTCACACAAAAGGATTCCAAGGAAGAAAAATTCCCAAAAGACCAAAAATAAGGATGAAGTATTATTGAGTGCCACATGTTTAGGGGGAGAAGCCCCAAAGAAGAAGGTTACCTTTTTCCATTAAACTCAGGGGGAGATGCCATACCCTTTGCCATTGATGTCAAAGGGGGAGAGAAATTGGGATCATGATGATAGGGGGAGAATGAGTGTTGCCATCAATGACAAAGGGGGAGATTGTTGGAATATTGGTTGTTGTCATTGATGTCAATCCTAGTCATGGGTTTTGGACCGCAAGATTGATGAAATTCATGGTTGAGGAGAAATGAATTTTTGAAGATGACAAAGTGAATTGAAGAAGGAAGTACATGTAAGCCCTAAATATAATTAAAGAAAAGAATTACAAAATAAGAAAGTGTCAGGTCAGCCCTAATGTTAAAATGAAGTGACATAAATGGTATAAATAAACATCATTATACATTCATTTGATACAAGTCGAATTTCAGAGGTAATAAGAAGAAAAGAAGGTTGGATTTCAAGGGAGGATGAAGTCTTTTGGTGATGTGTTCTAAGGTATGTTATTTTCAGGTCATCTTACCATTTTTTCTATAATTTTTTTTCTAGAACGACTAAGATGGTGAAATTGCTATGGTATTGAGAAGACATATCAAGGTACCTCTGGTAAAAATTTCATCTCTTGATTCACTATAATTATGGAGATACACTCTGTGGAAGATAGGGTTTGTGACCAGTCCTGAAGCTAGTCAATAAACAGGTGTTCCGGGAAAAACAGTCATAACTTCTTCATACATAATCCAAATGAAGTGGGACCACTTCCATTGGAAATAGTACAGACTTTCATTTCTTGTGTGCAATTTTCAAAATCGGATGTTAAATATTGAGCGTAGGGCATGTTGTACAAGTTGGGTCTTCTGAACAGATCAGAATTGAATAAAGTCTACCATTCTTTCTATAGCCTCTTTTTGGGGAGGATTCAAGGAGTGAAAATTGGAGGAGTTTCAGAGAATACATTGAGTAATATTATCTACAGGATCAGAGTATTCCAAGAATTGAAGAATTGCATAAATTGAAGAAGTCTTGGGAAGCATTATCAGGTTCTATGTGATGATTGGTTGATGGTGATGATTTAATGTAAAGTTTTATTATTTCTCATATATTCTTGGGTGGAAGGAAGGGGAAAGGATGGAGAGTTCAACTCTCTCTTGATATTGCAGGATTGTATCTTCCTCTTGGAGGTTTATCCCTCCCTTTACATTTGGAAGCTATAGCTACCTTTGGAAGTCATTACTTCCCTTGAACAATAAATATTGATTATTTCTCATATATTGTGCATGGTGTATTATGGTGTATTGGTGTAACTCTTATACTATTGCTCATTGTTCATTGGATATAGTTGAATGGTTTAAGTATAAGTTGAAAAAGTTTTTAAATTGTACTTGATACTAATTCACCCCCCTCTCAGTATCAACAACAATATATTTTGTGTGATTGATATACCCAACCAACTTTGGGCTCTAGGGAGATGAAACTATTAATAAATTAGTGCGAGAAATTTGAGGTTCCTTGCAAGGAGGATATTAGATGGTTTCTTCATGATGAGGAGTTATAGACTCTTCTAGATCAACTCTAAAGTGTATTCCTCTAAACTTTTGTTAGGTTGTTGGATTGGGACATATCTAGATAAATAATGCACATTCCTTACATTTGTGCACTTCAAAGAAATTTTTTAGCACAATGATTATAAAGGTCAAGAAATTGACATTGAATTTTTTATGAGGGTCAACTTATAGAACCTCAAGGGTTGAGAAGTTAGTGTAATGGTCATAAGAACCAAAGGGGAACATGATCACGGAACACAAATTGGTAATTTGGTAACAAATTTGTTTTTGGGTGCATTGATTCTCCTTAAATTGATTGAAATGAAAATTTATTTCATATTAAATATGATTTTGTGTATTAGAATGGAGGACACATCAGAGAAAAAAATGATTTCATATAATATGGTTTTTATAGGAAACTCTCTATTTTCTAAGATATCATAAAAGTCAGGGTAGGGTAGTTAGTGATACTTTATTATTTAATATAAACTGAAACATGGATTTTAATTTTTTTAAATTTAAAAATTAGGTGAAGTCCAGCCAAGCCTCATCGTTAATGAAGAAGTATAGTTGGCTAATGGGGTTATAAGGGCAAGTTGTAGGAAGTAGATTCAAAATTTAAAATGTTTCATGATTTTTGGCTTGAATGTGTTAGAGCTTTTTGATAGAAAATCTATTCTATTTTCTTAATAGATGCATTGCATTCATAAAAGTTGTGGAGGTAGTTCAAAGAAAAATATGAACCCAAGTTGAGCATGTGACCAACCAACGTCAAAATTCCAAATTAAATTTCAAGCACCAACTTGGCATGCATACACATAAGAAAAGTATAATGTATATATTCTAAAATGGTGCTTAACAAACCCTCCCAAACCAACAGTACAATCAACTCTAAATACAAATACAATCAAATGTTATACACTCTAGATCGGTACATAACAAACCACTCCCCAATCAATGACAAAGTAAACTTATTCTTCATTTTTTCTATGATTTTTTTACTATCAGTGGGCTTCATTCTGATAATTTTTTTATATATAAATATAGTAACACACACACACACAAACAACCCATTTTAAGCTAAATGTGAAGTTTTAGGTTGTCCCTCGCATCTAGATATCACCGAATTTTAATTCAACCTATGTAGATCTATAGATTAGTGGTAAAATTGTGTAAAATGGTGAGACTATGTCAAGAATTTGAAATGGTCTTTAATACAAAATCATAGGTGCTTTTTGTTTCATTGTAGATACAAGTAATGGGAAAAAACCTTCCAACTCGAATTTTCAATTCTATATACCAAAGCTAATAGGAGAGTAACTATGTTTCCATAATTAAAATAACTATTATCAATAAGAGTCTTAGTCTTACCTGAAACAGACGTAGATGAAGTCTTGTCTCCTAATGCCATTTTCCATTTGTGTGCCCTATGTTGTCCAGCAGTGTCACTCCCAAAGGAATCTCGTCCACGGAATGAATTGTGAAAATGTATGGAGGGTTCATCCATGGAAGGAACAAAGGGAAGGAATGGTAGGATATAAGGATAGGAAAGCAGAAAGGAAAATGACATATGAATGAACCATTGAGAGAGAAATGCTGCCAATTTATATATAAAAACTGTAGATTTTTTGAGATACTTGCACAAAAGATCTAGCTAACAATGAAACATACACAACATGCAAATGGTGTGAAGACAAGACACAAAATGGAGGAAATAATGAAATAATTTCTATTATTTGTACTCCACACTCAAAGAGTGAATAATTTACAATAGATATAGGCCGCAAAGACAACCTTGCAATGGACACTAGTACCAATGGGAATTACAAGAACTCAAGGCTAAAAACATTAAGGAACCGATTTTAAGATTCCCCAATTGGAACATAACATTTATGTACATATGGATGCATCAGGAACAACCATGAAGGTCATCCTCTCACAACTAGTAGAAAAAGGGATGGACTATCACATCCACTATGCCATTAGAAAACTATCCACGTGAGTGAGAAGAACTAAAATTCCAGAAAAAGAGAATATTTAAGTATGATCTATAATTTTAAAAAGTTTAGGCACTATCAAATCAAGGTGAATTTATTTTGGGGAGCTATTCATAATTTGGATGGTATTGAGTTGGAAAATAATTCCTAAGTGGCCTTTAATCAATATATTTTCCTTATTGTGAGAGATGATAATTTCCTACAATTTAGACTAGAGACATTTTAAGTTGTGTTTACAAGCCTCCTTATTAATGGTCATGTATAACTCATTGAAATCCATGGTTACTGGAACCGATGTTCACAACCATTCTATTCTAAGAACTACATAACATTTTCCATTTCAATGGAAAAAATGTTTAATTTGAGCAAATACTCCCCCATTTTAAGTTTCACATTCTCACACTTACATCACATTTCATCATACCACCATTGGCTATAATTGGTTTTAAAATTGTGCACTACATGGACATAACAAGAGGTTTCTTTTGTGACTCAATAATGAATAAAGTTATGGGTGTTTCTATTGTCGATTAATACAATATATTTTGTGTGATTGATATACCCAACCAACTTTGGGCACTAGGGAGATGAAACTATTAATAAATTAGTGCGAGAAATTTGAGGTTCCTCGCAAGGAGGAGATTAGGTGGTTTCTTTATGATGAGGAGTTATAGCCTCTTCTAGATCAACTCTATAGTGTCTTCTTATAAAAAAAAGTGTTAGGTTGTTGGATAAGGCCATATCTAGATAAAAAAATGTATGTTCCTTACATTTGTGCACTTCAAACAATTGTTTTAGCACAATGATTATAAGTATGCATATAGGCTACATATGTATATAGGATATTATGGCACATGCATTTGGATCCTAAGATGCATGCATGGCACATGCAAAAGTGTCTACATGCGACTCATAATATGCATGCATGATATCTTCCGCATGACATTAAAAAAAAAAATTCTAAAATGTAGTAGACATCATCTGCAATTAATGGAACAAAAATTTGTGCAGATACTTATGTAGAAGAATCTTTAGAATAAGAGGCTTGATGGAGACATTTTAAGTTGTGTTTACAAGCCTCCTTATTAATGGTCATGTATAGCTCATTAAAAGCCGTTGTTAATGGAACCAATGTTCGCAACCATTATATTCTAAGAACTACATAACATTGTCCAATTCAATGGAAAAAAATGTTCAATTTGAGCAAATACTCCCCCATTTTAAGTTTCACATTCTCACACTTACATCACATTTCATCATACCACCATTGGCTATAATTGGTTTTAAAATTGTGCACTACATGGACATAACAAGAGGTTTCTTTTGTGACCCAATAATGAATAAAGTTATGGGTGTTTCTATTGTCGATTAAGACAATATATTTTGTGTGATTGATATACCCAACCAACTTTGGGCTCTAGGGAGATGAAACTATTAATAAATTAGTGCGAGAAATTTGAGGTTCCTTGCAAGGAGGATATTAGGTGGTTTCTTCATGATGAGGAGTTGTAGCCTCTTCTAGATCAACTCTATAGTGTATTACTCTAAACTTTTGTTAGGTTGTTGGATTGGGCCATATCTAGATAAATAATGCATGTTCCTTACATTTGTGCACTTCAAAGAAATTGTTTAGCACAATGATTATAAAGGTCAAGAAATTGACGTTGAATTTTTTATGAGGGTCAACTTATAGAACCTCAAGGGTTGATAAGTTAGTGTAATGGTCATAAGAACCAAAGGGGGACATGATCAGGGAACACAAATTGGTAATTTAGTAACAAATTTGTTTTTGGGTGCATTGATTCTCCTTAAATTGATTGAAATGAAAATTATTTCATATTAAATATGATTTTGTGTATTAGAATGGAGGACACATAAGAGAAAAAATTGATTTCATATAATATGTTTTTTATAGGAAACTCTCTATTGTCTAACATATCATACAAGTCAGGGTAGGGTAGTTAGCGATGCTTTATTATTTAATATAAACTGAAACATGGATTTTAATTTTTAAAAATTTAAAAATCAGGTGCAGTCCAGCCAAGCCTCACCGTTAATGAAGAAGTATAGTTGGCTAATGGGGTTATAAGGGCAAGTTGTAGGAAGTAGATTCAAAATTTAAAATGTTTCATGATTTTTGGCTTGAATGTGTTAGAGCTTTTTGATAGAAAATATATTATATTTTCTTAATAGATGCATTGCATTCATAAAAGTTGCGGAGGTAGTTTAAAGAACAATACAAACCCAAGTTGAGCATGTGACCAACCAAAGTCAGAATTCCAAATTCAACTTCAAGCACCAACTTGGCATGCATACACATAAGAAAAATATACTGTATATATCTTAAAATGGTGCTTAACAAACCCTCCCAAACCAACAATACAATCAACTCTAAATACAAATACAATCAACTTTTATACACTCTAGATCGATACTTAACAAACCACCCCCCAATCAATGACACAATAAACTTATTCTTCATTTTTTCTATGATTTTTTTACTATCAGTGGGCTTCATTCTGATAATTTTTTTATATATAAATATAGTAACACACACACACACACAAACAACCAATTTTAAGCTAAATGTGAAATTTTAGGTTGTCCATCGCATCTAGATATCACTGAATTTTAATTCAACCTATGTAGATCTATAGATTAGTGGTAAAATTGTGTAAAATGGTGAGACTATGTCAAGAATCTGAAATGGTCTTAATACAAAATCATAGGTTTTTTTTTGTTTCATTGTAGATACAAGTAAGGGGAAAAAACCTTCCAACTCGAATTTTCAATTCTATATACCAAAGATGATAGGAGAGTAAATATGTTTCCATAATTAAAATAACTATTTTCAATAAGAGTCTTAGTCTTACCTGAAACAGACGTAGATGAAGTCTTGTCTCCTAATGTTGTTTTCCATTTGCGTGCCCTATGTTGTCCAGCAGTGTCACTCCCAAAGGAATCTCCTCCACAGAATGAATTGTAAAAATGTATGGAGGGTTCATCCATGGAAGGAACAAAGGGAAGGAATGGTAGGATAGAAGGATAGGAAAGCAGAAAGGAAAATGACAGATGAATGAACTGTTGAGAGAGAAATGCGGCCAATTTATATATAAAAACTGTAGATTTTTTGAGATACTTGCACAAAAGATCTAGCTAACAATGAAACATACACAACTTGCAAATGGTGTGAAGAGAAGACCAAAAATGGAGGAAAGAATGAAATAATTTCTATTATCTGTATTCCACACTCAAAGAGTGAATAATTTACAATAGATATAGGTCACGGAGACAACCTTGCAATGTACACTAGTACCAATGGGAATTATAAGAACTAAAGGCTAAAATCATTAAGGAACCGATTTTAAGATTCCCCAATTGGAACATAACATTTATGTACATATGGATGCATCAGGAACAACCATGAATGTCATCCTCTCACAACTAGGAGAAAAAGGGATGGACTATCACATCCACTATGCCATTAGAACACTATCCACGTGAGTGAGAAGAACTAAAGTTCCATAAAAAGAGAATATTTAAGTATGATCGATAATTTTAAAAAGTTTAGGCACTATCAAATCAAGGTGAATTTATTTTGGGGAGCTATTCATAATTTGGATGGTATTGAGTTGGAAAATAATTCCTAAGTGGCCTTTATTCAATATATTTTCCTTATAGTGAGAGATGATAATTTCCTACAATTCAAACTAGAGACATTTTAAGTTGTGTTTACAAGCCTCCTTATTAATGGTCGTGTATAATTCATTGAAATCCATGGTTACTGGAACCGATGTTCACAACCATTCTATTCTAAGAAGTACATAACATTTTCCATTTCAATGGAAAAAATGTTTAATTTGATCAAATACTCCCCCATTTTAAGTTTCACATTCTCACACTTACATCACATTTCATCATACCACCATTGGCTATAATTGGTTTTAAAATTGTGCACTACATGGACATAACAAGAGGTTTCTTTTGTGACTCAATAATGAATAAATTTACGGGTGTTTCTATTGTCGATTAAGACAATATATTTTGTGTGATTGATATACCCAACCAACTTTGGGCACTAGGGAGATGAAACTATTAATAAATTAGTGTGAGAAATTTGAGGTTTCTCGCAAGGAGGATATTAGGTGGTTTCTTTATGATGAGGAGTTATAGGCTCTTCTAGATCAACTCTATAGTGTCTTCTTATAAAAAAAACTGTTAGGTTGTTGGATCGGGCCATATCTAGATAAAAAATGTATGTTCCTTACATTTGTGCACTTCAAACAATTTTTTTAGCACAATGATTATAAATATGCATATAGGCTACATATGTATATAAGATATTATGGTGCATGCATTTGGATCCTAAGATGCATGCATGGCACATGCAAAAGTGTCTACATGTGACTCATAATATGCATGCATGATATCTTCCGCATGACATTAAAAAAGAAAATTCTAAAATGTAGTAGACATCATCTGCAATTAATGGAACAAAAATTTGTGCAAATACTTATGTAGAAGACTCTTCAGAATAAGAGGCTTGATCTTATGATGGCTTCTCTTTTGTATCTATATTTTCAATCTCCTACATGCAATCTTCACAATCTTCTTTATTCCTGAATAGAACCTCCAATCTAGTCCATAGTTCGTTTGGTGGATAATTTTAGGAGAAATAGACTAGAAGATACATCCTATGGTCATATCTTGTTTGTTGATAAAGTCATTTTTCTCATAGACGGAATCGGGCTCTACTTCCATTGCCATGGTTATTTGGTATAAGCCTCTACTTTTGAGAAGTAGAATCTTTGGCTTCCACTCTAAATATTTATATGACGTTAGAATTACAGATGACGAAAATTCCATTCTTCCCACATTCTTCAATATTTAGTGCCTTCAAATAAAGTGTTGGTGCACCTTCTTCCTAGTAGCATGTAGGCTTTGATACCATGTAGAGTGTGGTGAGTACCTGTACAAGAGATCTAGCTAGTAGAAGAACGAAGACAACTAGCAAAAGTGAGAAGAAAAGAGAAAAGTTGGAGAGAAAAGAATAGAATTGTATTAACCAAATGAATGAATGATAATTTACATATGATATACTCTGCATGTCTCAACTAATGCGCACTAGAAGAGAATTCAATGTGCCATAGTGGTGGTATAGAAAGATCTGGACACACACAGTCAGTTACTAGAGTTAACTGCCACCTAGTCTTAGTTAACTAGTCATGTAGTCTTCATTTAATTGAGTCACATGTGTGTAAGTGAGAGAAACACAAAAAACTACTGGTGATAAAACCAAAGTTTCCGTGCATGAGTGACTTCCACTACTCTAACTGATCCAGGGGATCAAATTTTGCTCAAAATTCAAAGTGCTCGGAATCACTTCAAATCGAACAGAATCATAGGTCTCGTCTTCACGAACCCAACACAACTTGTTTGGGTTCAAACGAACGTCGGATGAGAGAAATATCACGTTCTGTTCAAAACGATAAACATGCAAAAAAAAATGTGCTGACTGTACAGTCCGTACGAATGTTGATGTGGTAGGTCGTGCGACACGTGGCAGGCAACCATGTGGGCAATTGGTGACGAATGGGATGATGACACATGGCATTATCAAGGTGAATGGTTTGGTGCCACATGGCCCAGACATGGGCTGCCACGTGGCAGCCTGTTATTGGTTGGTTGTATAAAATTTATTTGGAGTTCACCGGACTCGACCCCGTGACCTCCATCCGCATGCAAAGTCTTTGCAAAGACCACCAACCAACGCGCCATAACATATTGCTTATTATATATATGGTACGAATTATATTTAAGTTTGAATGATTTCAAATTGGCGCGGGGGTCAGGCTAGGGCTTAGCCCTAGCCCGTGGTTATGTTGTTATGTCATATGGCCATGGTTTAAACCTTTGTGTGCGTACATTCAAACTTTAACCCCCGATCGTATACATTGTAATATGACCACGGGCGCACAGTATGTTTTAATCATAGCCCTTTTTGTATGATCTCGGTCACATGTGTTTGCGCATAGGACCACCGGTGCGCCCGACCGTTGTCATTTGAATTTGGCTTAGCCCCTTTTATATGTGCGCGAGGTCATGTGGCGGCCATGTGCCCGTGGGCCTTGGCGGTTAAGGGCCAACACGTAACCATTCTACAGTTTGTACTGGTTGTGCAATTGCACTCGGTGCTGAGTTTTAACGCATAAAAGCACGTGGGGGCTAGGTTGAGGCAACAAGGGTGCATTTTGGCGATCCAAAGACAACAAGTTTGAAGGGGAACTTCCAGGAAGCCTATCTTCTTCAATTTTTGGCCAAACGAGGTGCCGAAAAAGCCCAGCTTGGGGTTTTTGGACGTTCTGAAGCCATTGGAGCCATCTATTTGGCATTTTGAGCATTGTAAAGCACATATTTGAGCACTTTGAGAAAATAATACAAAAGATCCATTGGAAGCTGGACCATGTGATGTAGCCCAAGAGAGGGGTGAACTCCTTTATCATTTGCTATGTTATGTGTTTTCTGTTCACTATTTATTATTGTTGTTTATATGCATCTTGAATGAGTAATTTCTATAAAAGTTGTGTTGCAAAATTGATCCATTTTCATTTTAACACATGAATTAAATCTTGCAAATAATTTCAAGAATACAAGGCTTCTTCAATTTTAGATCACTAACTAAGTGTAACTGACTCTAAACTGAAGAGAATATTCTCCTAGAATGTAGGAAATGTTCCTAAAAAATAAGAGACCCTAAATAATGACTAATAAACATAGGAAAATAATAAAAAATATCTTAAGTGTTTGTAATATCTCCAACACCCCCCTTGAACACTACTATGGGGTAATGAAGAATGGATCCTGGCAACAAGGGCCATGTTAGGTACCCATGAACAATGCAACTAGTGAACACTAAAATAAAGTGAGGAAAAGAGGGAACACCTCATGGGAAAACCCTCCCCTCAAAGTAAAGTGTATCAAAAGAAGAGAAATAAAGGTGAGATCCACCATGTGGCAGGTAGACAATCTTCAAAACCAAGAAAATATGACAAGCCAATGAAGCATGATCTAATGATGAAAAATTTCAATGAGTGCACTGAAGCTGAAATGTTGTAGCTAATACTAGTTGACAACAATTAGATATCTCCAAATATTAAGGCACTAGCCTACAAAAAGATGGTCGGTCTAGTCAAAGTGCTTCCAAAACATAGAAGAAAACACCATAAAAGTCATCAAAATAGTGGTGAATTGAACTGTAAAGGCGGCATAATCATTCAAGTCAAAGTATCATGGATGAAACACATCTGTAATATGTCCTCAAACAGTTGCTCAAATGCTGCCATGACCAATCATCAAGCCAACCACAAACAATCCTAGGAGTTGGTACCTTTCCAAGATGTTTTTGTATACACCTCTTCGTCAATGAGTTGAAAGAAGAGGAACCACCAAAATTCCATGGATATCGGAAATGAAGACAATTTTGTCTCTAATCATGATGTCGAGGATGTCAATATGTGAAGAATGTATACCCTGAAGTTGATGTTGAAGAGTTTTTTGTTGCCAAAACATTTGATGTTAGTGCTGAAGAGTATGATACTGGCAACTCTAATGTTGAAGTTGGTGCCGAATCTGGCAATGAAAGCTCCGAAGTTGTATCAATAAGAGGAGTAGATGGTGGTTGTCGTAATTCAACAGTAGAAGAGTCATATTGTGTGATGGACTTTTTTGCTGGAACAAGTTGAGTTTGAATGGTAGAGATATCGAGACAACTTGTTACTGGCAATGAAGTCCCAACAAAACTAAGTTCGGCTTTTTCTAGTCTCATCACAGGTTGAATGGGATGTACAATCCCCCATCCATTCTTACCAAGGCCACCATCAGTGTATCCCATTTGATGCATCAATTTTGACCCAACATCACAAGTGTGCAACTCAAAATTTGATGAAGGATGCTCAGTAGTAGTCAACAATGCAAAGGCGACATTAGAAGCAAGAGACCATTGCAAATATTTCTACAAACAAGCAATAATATCTTTCTTCTCTTTTAAATCAGCCAAAATATTTTCATTGAGAAGACTGGATTTCTCCTTCATCTCATTAATGCGGGTGGTCCAAGTATCAACTTGAGCTTGATGCTCCTCCATTAGACTCCCAATGAGTCCAAAATCCCTAGGAAAATAGGTACACATATTTTGAAGACAAATATTGGATTTCTCTTGTTCACCTCAAAGTTTCCTAACTTCTTTGACAAGTTTTAGATTCAGACTCCAAGGGGTTGAGATAACTGCATCTTTGTCCTCCATTGCAATGATTCTCTCCCAATGAATGATATTGGTGAGATATGCCTATCGGAGTAGCGATCTCATTTTTTGTTGATTTATTGTATGCAACTAAAGATCTGATAAAACAATTGTATCTCCTAAAATATGATGTGGGTATTGGAGATTTTTTGTGAGTGTGAGAATCCATATGAAATGCATCTCTCTACAAAAATCAGATCAACCTAGATCGTTGATTTTGACATATCATTGATGGATCTGTGGTAGCTATATATATATGATAAAACAACTTTATCTCCTAAACTACGATGTGGGTATTGTATATTTTTGGGCGAGCATGAGCATCCATATGCAATGCATCTCTATACCAAAAATCAAATTTACCCATATAGCGGATTTTGAGATATGGATGATGGATCTATGGAACATTGATCTTGGAGAGAATGTGAGGCGTAAGAAGAATTGTTGGTGAGTAATCCATCTTTTTTGCTACCTTGTTATGCCTTCGGTACCTGCAAATAAGAGTGTTGGTGACGATCCTAATGTCGTTCCCTACTCACCTGTCCTATGATGTCCAACAATGTCACTCCCAAAGCAATCTCGTCCATGGAATGAATTGTGAAAATGTGTGGCAGGTTCATCCACGGAAGGAATGGCGAGAAAGAATGGTAGGATAACAAGACATAAAAATGGAAAGGAAAATGATAGATGAATGAACCGTTGACAGCAAAATGTGACCAATTTATATATAAAAAACACTTTCAACCGAAATATTGTTTCAGTCGAAAACATGTTTGGCCGAAAAAAATCTTTCGACTAAACAAATATGTTCGGCCAAAATATTCTTTCAGCCGAACATGTGATTTCCAGAAAGAAAAAATACAGCCCACATAATCGGGGGCACGACTTTCGACAACACCATTAGATCTAACTTTCATCTGAAGAAATGTGTTGGCAAAAAGTTTATTTGGCTTCAATGGAGCCGTTAGATTTGACTTTCAGCCGAAAAAGATAAACAGTTTAGTCGAACAATGGCTATTACCAATTTTCACGACCCGATTCTCACAAAAGTGTTACCAAGATTCATGATTTCACCCAGTTAAAGTTCACATCGATCGTTATTCTCTTTTAGTATTATCAGTTTTCTATCCTAAAGGTCTTGTTCACTTATTGGAATTTGGTGTTGTTGTGATCTAAATGATAAAGGCATAACTCACAAATAATCTTGCACTTAATTAATACTTTATCTTCCCAAACAAGCTTGGATGATGTTAATGAACATGGTAACAATTTGGAGTATTTTTTACTACTTGTTATAACCCTAAGGATTCAAACTTACTTGCAATACCACTCACTTCTTTAAGGGTTGATTCCACATTCCTTAAATATTCATCTAGTTACTTTATTTCAGTGCTTTAGGAGTCCATTTCATACTGATAAGACCTTAATATGTTGTTCTTAAACATTGATTAAGTAACTCTGGAATACGTCACAAGTCAAGTCTAGCATTTTAAAATTTACACAGGAGAATTTTGGAAATTCGATCAAATAACTTTCTTGATCTACTCTAACCTTGGATCTTGTGAATGCATATATTTGTTTTTGTAATTTTTATTGTGGATAGCACGATTTCACACTTGGAACTATATGATATCAAATGGTATTTCATAGATCTAAGTACTCTTTCCAAGCGTAATAATGATGATTGATGGATGAACTCCAAATCTGATATATGAATAAATTGTTATAATCTCTTGGATCATGGTGGCAAGTATAACCTGATAACAATTGGTTCTAAACATTCTTTAAAAGAATTGTCTTCTAATCATCAAATTTAAACCATATGGTATTCTTATGATGAGATTGTATAAACCATTGAACATATGTCATGGCGGATAACCTTTTCACTTTATCATTTGATTAATCATTTCCATCATTCTAATACAAGTAAATGTTAATGATAATTCACTTGGTAAATTGTATTAGCTTCTTGTTGATCAAACAAATGCTTGGCATAATTCAAATCTCACATCGTAAAAAATAGATCTAATGTCTTTATAGGTAGTCCAATCTTCCTAATTAGGTCTAGTAAAAGAGGAAGAATGCTATCCTCCTCACCCAAGACCATTTAATATTCTTCACCTTGATGTGATATTAATTTTAAGTAGGCCATTTAATATTATTCAACTTGAAGTGGTAATGAAATATATTAAAAGTTAGTCTAGATTCATCTTAATCTAAAATTTATCAATTACTAAGAAAGATCAAATTTTCATGATGCAAACCTTTCCTCTTACACCTTTAAAAAAACATTACTCTTAAAAAAAAATTAATCTTCTTGAAATTTAAAAGATACCAAGTTAAATATTAAATTAAAATAATTTTTTTAAATGTATAATTATTTTAATTAAAAAAACTAATTTACAAATTACTTTCACAAAAATAAACACCATCCTTATTATTATAAAAAATACAATAAAAATAATTAAATTTAAAAAACTTACTTAAAAAATATCACATTTAACATTATCACTTTATAAATGTAAAAAAAATAATTTTATACAAATTTAATTTTAAATAAGACAACATTTAATTTCATTAAAATATATTTTTTTCACACTAAAAAAACAGTTCCACTGTTATTCTTATTAGAATCAAATGAAACTTCTGGTTACAATAGACAATCTTCCATATGTGGAATAGTCTTGTTTCCAGCTGAAACCTGGGAATGCATTGTTTGTCTATTTTATTTTTTACCCAGTAATATTTCTGGTTGTTGTCACCTTATAGGATATGTAGTTTGTCTTCTCTAATTGTAGTTCCATTAATATTCTCTTCAAAATATAACCACCCTGGTTTATCCTTAAGAGCTTTCTTGGATAGGTTGTCAACTATTTTATTAAACTGTCTATGAATGTGCATGAAGTTTAATGTTTCAAAGCCTTGCTTTAAGTTGCTAATCTTATCCTTCCAATGGCTAAGGTAGATTAGCTCTAGTTTAGCTTTGTCACTTATCCAATCTATAGTGACCTTAGAGTCCCCTTCCACCATTAATTTTTTGATAGAGAAGTGTGTGGCAAGATGTAGGAGTCCCCATAATCCCATCAACTTAGCTTTCATATTGTTCCTTGTACCTCCAGCAAAATGTGCTTGGATGTTGTGTCCAGGTGTGATTTTTAAGTAAATACCTATACCACACTTGTCTGCTGAAGCTGTGCCATCAAAGAAACCAATAGGGTTATTGTTGAAGTAGACAGAGTTAAGTAGTATGGCCGTTTTATCTGCTTCCTCTTTAAGTGGATGTTCTTGTATGGAGGTAAGAATTTTCTGGTAAAGTCCAGGGACATTCTGGGTTCGGTTTTCGAACAGAATTATGTTTCTAAATTTCCAAATTTCCCACATAATCAGAAGGGGAATGTGTTTATGGTTTGGCAATTTGAGAAACCAAAATTTGAGGTTTTCTTCTATGGTAGCCTTGTTCCACTCATAGTCAATTCTCAAAGAAGTGAGTATATGGCCCCAAATCATTTGGGTAGTCTGGCAGTCCACAAAAAGGTGTGTGACTGACTCTTCTGCCTTTAGACACAATGTGCAGGCTGAAGGACCAATTCCTCCACGTTTTTGGTAGTTGATGCCGGTAAGTAATCGGTCTTCTAAGCATAGCCATAGGAAGCAGATGATTTTTACTGCTACCTTCACCAACCAAATCGATTTATGCCACCATTGACCATCATTACAATTGTTTGTGTAAAGGATGCAATAATAGGCAGAGTTGGCCCTGATTGTTCCTGAAGATCGATTCCATGACCAAGTAAGTATGTCATTTTCATTGTCCAGTCGGATGCCGCTGAGATTAAGTTTTTGTATGTATGCGTCCCATTCTAGACTATGTTCTGAATTTAAACCCAATTGTCTAGCACTCAGCCAACTCTGTTGTGGTTCGGTTGTGTCATTGTCTCTAGCCTGTGCTAAGCTGAAGATGGCTTGACTATGCAAGTGTTGTATAAGCGTATTGGATAGTTGGACGTTGTCCTCACATCCAATGTATGGATCACACCCAAGAATGACTTGTTGTCCAGTCCCAACCTTCCAAGCCAGCCAGTGCTTGATGATTGGTAAGGATAGCAGCAAGTTCTGCCAGATAATGGAGGACGTCTTTGTGTAGTGTGCGTCCTTGCGCAGCCAAGAAGTGAGGTCAATACCTTTAAGATATTTCCTTGTAATGACCCTGTTCCAAAGATTGTTTCCAAATAGACCTCTCCAATAGGTTTTAGCTGCCAGGGCAAGAGCAAACCATTTTATGTGTTTTATGCCCCAACCACCAGCCTCTTTCGGTTTAGCTAGGCTTTGCCATTTAGCAAGGTGATAACAAGTGGTTTTTTTGCCCCCTTTCCAGATAAATCTGTGAATCAGTAGCTGAATGCGCTAGAGGATAGACATCGGTGCTTTTTCCATGCTAAGCCAAAAGACTGGTATACTTTGTAAGACTGATGTTGCTAGAGTGAGTTTGCCTCCCAGGGATAGCCAACGAAAAGTTCAATTGTTAATCTTCTTCTCTATCTTTTTGATGAGCCACGACCAGTCGCCAATTCTGTAACAGTTTGGTTTCAGGGAGAAACCAAGGTACTTTAACCCCTAATCTAGACTGTCAACCTGTATTTTGAAATCGGCAATGAGGAAGCTTCTTAGTAGTGGATCTACATCTTGTGCAATAAAACCAGATTTATGAGGGTTAATGGAAAGTCCTGTTGCATCACAAAAATTTGTGAGAATAACTTTAAGTGTTTTCCAATTGTCAATGTTGCCGGCTCCCGGGATGAGGACATCGTCCACAAACAATAAGTGTGAGATATAGATGCCAAGAGCTACTTTAAGTCCTTTAAAAGAACCAGATTCAACTGCTTGGTTGATCATTTTGCTGAGTGCCTCAATTACAAGAAGGAAAAGCAATGGTGAGTCCCCAGTAACATATATACAAACTTTCAATACACAATTTAATATCTTATTTATTTATTTACATTATTACAATCAAGATAGAAATACAAACTTTCAATACACAATTTGATATCTTATATATTTATTTACATTATTACAATCAAAATAGAAATAATTTCACTTATTTTATTATTAACTTTATTTCTCATCTCCCTACATTTCCTTAATGAGAATCATAATTAAGTAACTTTATTTCTCATCTCCCTACATTCCTGAATCAGAATCATAGAAAGCTTTGGCTTTAAATACATTGTGAAGGTATATTTTTATATTATTATCCTCCCTAATTATATTTTTCCACCATCTTTCCCCACCATATAATGCTGTTAAACTGGGTAACTTTTCTATACCCATGGGCAATTTCTTTAATGCTGGACATCCCGAGATCTTTATAACACGAAGTTTGCCGAGTGTTTCTTCTTTCAAGACACCTCCCTCACACGATGGCCCCGTCAGACTTTGCAGCTGCTTCATGTGTTTCAAAACCAATATCTCTAACATCGGAAATCCACCGGGATCTCCGGAACTCCCTATCCCCAAATCCTTCACCCTCTCGCACCAATATAATTTTAGAATTTTCAAATTTGGCAACCTCTCCAATGAAGGAAGCTCCTCCACTTCAGAACATCCAAGCAACTCTAACCGCTCAAGTTGTTGAAACTCACATATCCAGTTTGGTAAATTTACCCCTTTGTAGACTAACACGAAGCTCTGCAAATTCTTCATATTCTGTATCTCCTGGGGAAGATCATTATTCATTTTATATGATAATGCTAAATGCTTCATCTCTGACCAGGTTCCCACTATTAAAGAACCACTATTAAAACCAATCTCCACACATAGTCTTCTCAACGAAGTGATTTCAGAAATCTCGGGTGGCAATACTAACCGGGGGCAATTCCATAAATTCATATATTGAAGTTGTGTAAGCTTTCCTATGCTACATGGCAGTGATACCAACTGCTGACAACCACCTAAATTTAGATATTGGAGTTGTGTAAGCTTTCCTATGCTACATGGCAGTGATACCAACTGTTCACAAGCTTCTAAATGAAGATATTGGAGTTGTGTAAGCTTTCGTAGGCCTTCAGGCAATTCCTTGATGGCAGTCCCACTCAAATCGAGAAATTCGAGTAATGCAAGTTGTGTTAGAGATGTTGGCACTGACTCTATAAAGGTCTGGGAGAGATCTAGAACCCTCAAAGAGGTGAGGTTGATCAGAAAGCTTTCGGGAACATTACAAGATAATGGATTTTCGGATAAGACTAAACTCACAAGTTTTGGGCATAGCAAATCGTTTGGCAGAGATTGCATTTGGTTACGGCGGACTGATATTCTTTTGCAATCGGCCTGTGTCTGACTGTGTGGGAAATCTTGGAGCTGTTTGCCTGCACAGCCTAAATAATTTT
>ML779762.1:419075-432031 GCA_009831015.1 Picea engelmannii | reverse complement strand
ATGCACAGAGATATTGCAGATATTCAATAATATAACATAAATGTATCAAAGATGCAACCATAAACACAGATATACAGTAATACACGATTTCTATTAATCAAAGAAATGTACAGAGACTGTAAAAATACAGAGTGAAAGACTCGTTAGAATGATGGCAGCTTATCTCTGAGAAGAGATGTGATGGCTACTCGCATTCGCAAGAAGATGGTTACAATGAGGCTCTGGAGGCCTTTTTACAATAATCGAGAATGCAAAAAGTCCTAGACATCCAAAAACCTAACCCTAGGAGATGAAGCGCCAAAAGTCATGTGGGCCTCGTTTGGGTAAGTTGGTGCATCAACTTCCCGGGGTTGTAACTTTTGCATACGATCTTCGTTTTAGGCGTGTGATAGCTCGTTGGAAAGGTATCGTCGAGGAGATTCATTTTGGGGGATAAATCATGCTTTTGTCTATCATTGAGAACTTCGATCTCGAAAAAACTTCATTTAGGCCCTCAAAATGGCCCCGGAAGTGAAAACCTACTAAAAATAGTAAATTGCCAAAATGGCCAGAAAACTGTTTTGAGCCATTTGGAAAAGGTGGGTGGCCCCCAATATCCACCTGGATCACCCTGGCGGTCCTGTTTCTTGTTACAGTTACCACCAAATTTTGAGTCTTTGCCTTCTAAAAGGCGTAGAGTTATTAGATGTGGTACACACACCTCCACTGTTCAGATTTTTGGTTCTACAAGGATGAGTATTGAACTGAGTCATCATAACACTGGGAGCCCTTCAAATCCCACACCTACTATAGTTAATGGTACCCCTTCGACTCCTGTAACCACAATGTTTGTAGTGCTAGAGGCACCTATCATTCCCACTGCCCGTCCTATAGTAAATGATCAATCTCTTGCCTCGAACCCCTTTGGGTCTCTTAGTCACTCACTGGTCTATAATGTTCAGTCCATCCCTCTGGCCTATAGTCCTTTTTCCTATGGTATGTTGAATTTTACTTCATAGTTTTTGAACGCCATCCCAACTACTAGCCCTAATGCTAGCATTGGACTTGGGGGAGCTACACCTCCTTATAATCCTTTCCCATTTGGTGGTTCTCAGATCCCTCAAACAACTCCTAATATGGGAGGTATTCATTCTTTTAACCCCGAGTCTAATCCTCTTGCTTGTGGGTGGAGAAACCAACCTGGCGGAAAATCTTCTGCTCAAGTTTTGTCATATACCCTTACCTCCTCACTGTCGATTCCGACCAACACGTTTGGCATGACGAATCCACCTCTATCCTCCGAATTCACACACAGAGGAGGTCAGTTTCACGCCTTGGGAAACCCCCAACCGAATCCAATCCGGCTGGGGGCAATGTTTATAACCCCCATCAAAACATTCCTACTGGAATGATGCCCAACCAACCTTTTATGAATCATCCTGGAGGAGGGTCTTACAATCCCGGACAAGGCCATGGTGCTTACCAGAGCCCTGGATGGACTGTTGTTCCTCAAACACAATCTTTCCAGGGAGGTTGGGGCCAGATGTCGTAATCCCATCTCCCCTTTCTGGCCATGCTTAATCTGCCAGACTTGTTTAAGTTGATGAATGATCACGTGTCTCATGATCCTACATGCCCCCCCATCCCCACCAAGCTTCCTTCAAACATTCTGAAATTCGAAGGTAAGAATGGAGAGGATCCTGGTGATCACGTCACCACCTTTCACCTATGGTGCTCTTCGAATTCCCTTAATGACGATTCCATTCAGTTAAGATTATTTCAACACACCCTCATTGGGGTTACTGCGAAATAGTATATCGAGCTGCCTAGGGGGGCATATGGGACCTTTAGTCAGATGGTGTTGGTCTTCCTAACCACTTCCAATTGTCAGCTCGTTACGATGTTTTCCTAGAACTTTTGTCAACTTTACGCCAGGACACAAAAACTCATATCTCGGATCATATCCAGGAGTGGCGTAGACGTAAGAGGTTGATTAATACCTCTATACCCCTGAACTTTCTTTTAGAATGGTTCCTTAAGTCTTTGTAGCCTCCTATCTCTAAGGATGTTTCTACATCTGGGGTTACCACTGAGGAAGAAGTGATCTTCAAAGCCCAATAGTTAGATCTTATATATGCTCAATCTGGGATGTTATACCACAATCTTCTGAATGTATCGCGATCAACCTATGACCCTAGAAAAAATCTCGGACCTCATGTCGATGGCATTGTAGGCTCATCCAATGTAAAATCTGCATACTCGATGACAAGCCATTTGAAAGAGTTGTCTCTAAACCATTATGCAGGAGGGCCAGCTTCATCTGTGTCTTCCAACCCCACTCAGTCGACGAATGTACATTCTTTTCAATCATCGACCGACCCAAATGGTAACCAACAACCAGGTGGGAATAAGAAGAAAGGACATAATAATAATCGTAAGGGTGGGAAAAATAATAATAAATCCAAGGACAATGGTAATAATTAGAAGACAAATAATAATGTTGGAGAGGGCAAGAAAGAAAGATGTAAGGTGAAATTTCCTTGTAAGTTGTGTACAGATGATCACGTTACTCATTTATGCCCCAAACTTGTGGAATCTCTGAGGCTATTATCTCTACCACCCGTCGTGCTGACGAATCCTTTCCCACATAACCAACACATGGTCTCGAGCTCCGCAAACACCGGAAATGCGGCTGGTGGGAGTCAAAGCCCGCCGTTGCAATATGACGACCATTTGTGTATCAATATGGTCGATGCTAAAGTTCATGTAGCCACTCGATCTCGAGATTATAGTTATTCACAGGCTATAGCTGGTCTAGAATATCCTCCTCCTCCTCCTCCAGATACGACTTTACAGATTGAAAAACCAGAGCCACTGCCTCGTATTCTGAAAGGAGTAATCAAGCACTCTACCCACAATCCAAATGTTAGATCCGCCTAGAACTACTCTATTGTTGAGGACCTGGTTCAAACCCCTTGTGCGATGTCAACTTTGGAGGTATTCCAAACGTGTCCTTCATAAAGGAATGCCTTACTATCTGTGTTAGGATCTCTAGAACCCAGTGGCTCAAAATTTATCAAGTTTGATGTCACAAATGTGAAGCCTCGCTTACCTTACCATGTGGCATTCCAAATCCATGTGGGGTACTCAAAGTATACCATCAAATGTACGGTTGTTGATGAAGGTGTTGATACATGTGTGATGTCCCTGATCTGTTGGAAATCTCTCGGTTCTCCGACTCTTTCTAAATCATCGAATATGTTGACTGCTTTTGACGGTCATTGCTTCCGCCCTCGCGGCATTCTTCCTGCCTTTCCAGTCCAGTTAGGTGGGAAGATGGTAGAGATGGAGGTTGAGGTAGTTGATGCACCTCTTGATAATAACTTGTTACTAGGATGCAATTGGACCTATGTTATGACTATCGTCGTATTGTCCGTCTTCCATACTCTTTGTTTTCCTCATGATGGGAAAACCGTGGCGATCGACCAATTATCCTTTGCGTATGTTAGACCCAATGCATCTATTGGACCGTATATCCCCGTGATCGAAAATTCTCAGTCGAAAACTGATAATATCGGTGTCAGAATTTATTCTTCCCTTATGGGCACTTTCCACTTCATGGCACCAATTCACCACGTTTACGCCATGTCTAGTAGGCTTGTTTCTTCAGAGAGGTCTATTCCTTTCCGCACTTCCTATTTTAGTGATCCTTGGACCCTACCTTCCTCGACTTCATCTTGTGAAGGTCAGTCACATGCTGGAATGGACATGCCACTATCGGCAACAGAGATTGCGTATCAAGTTGTTCTTGACTCTTCCGCCGATCCCGATCTTGTTACCTTGTCGATGGATGAGGAGGATCTCGTTCTTAGGCTCGTGTGGGCCACTTCATTGTCTTGTTCACATGACTACCTCGATGATAATTTTACCTCGGATGAAGATATCATCGAAGCCATGAATGGTTCGACAAACCTTGAGATGATATGCATCATCGCTCTTATTTTCTCCCAGAGCTTGAAAGAATTGAACAAGATGACTTTCGATCTACTTTGCGTGAGATAGTTGGTCACGTCGTAGTTCCACTTGATACGCACGACATTTATGCCAAACGAAATATGGCGAGTATTTCTCCTACCATCACGATCGATATCTCTCGTACCCCTGGCAAGATTGAAAACGTACATATCGATGTTGATTGTTTGCCAGAAGAAATATTGATCTACACCGAATTCTTCAAGTAATTACGAGATGTATTTTCTTGGTCATATGAAGAGATGCCAGGAATCGACCCTCGTATTGTCGAGCATGAGATTAGAACTTACCCGGATGCTAAACCTGTTCGACAACATCTTAGAGCTGTCAATCCCTGGAAGGCCCCTACTATTAAGGCAAAGGTGGAGAAGCTACTTAATGTTGGCTTCATCTACCCGATTCCCTTGACTGAGTGGGTATCCAATCCTGTTCCTATGAATAAGAAGCAAGGAACCATCTGTGTGTGCATGGAATTTCGTGACCTGAACAAGGCATGTCCTAAAGATAACTTCCTGACACCTTTCATCGATCATATTCTAGACAAGTGTGCGGGAAGCGAAGTGTTTTCTTTTATGGACGGATTTTCGGGGTATAACCAAATTCAAATTAAACATGAGGATCAACACAAGACAACATTTATTTGTCCTTGGGGTATTTTCGCATACCGGAAAATGCCTTTCAGCCTTGAAAATGTCAGAGAAACCTTCCAACATTCTATGACCTTCGCATTCCACGATCTTAAGAATATAGTCTAATCTTACCTTGATGATCTTGCTGCTCACTCTCGTAAGAGAGCGGATCACTCTACACGCCTTCGACTTGTTTTTGAAAGATGTCGTTACTATAGAATCTGGTTGAACCCTCATAAGTGCATCTTTTGTGTTAGATCTGGCTGTCTTTTGGGATTTCTAGTTTCCGAGACATGGATCATGGTAGATCCGTTGAAGGTTGAGGAAATACTTCGATTTCCTCCCCCACGCACTATTCAACAACTTCAAGGTTTACAGGGGAAAGATAACTTTTTACGTCGGTTTATAGTAAACTATGCCAATATCACTAAGGGTTCCATGTGTCTTTTGAAGAAGGAGACCCCTTTTATCTGGGATGAGCAAGCCCAGGAGTCCTTCTATGCTTTAAAGAAAACCTTGGTATCGGCACCTATGCCAAAGTCTCCTGACTAAAGTAGGGATTACTTGCTTTATATCACCGCGTCCGAGGAGACGATTGGTATGGTTTTGGTTCAAGAGGATGATGAGCTCCGTGAGAATGTCATCTACTATCTTAGTCGAAACCTCGTTGGTCCTGAGCTTAATTACTCTCACATTGAAAAGATAGATTTGGCTTCCATTCACACAGTCCAATGTTTACGTCATTATATATTGCTTTGCAATACTATTATGGTTGTCGATGTCAATCCATTTCAATACGTCCTTACCAGGAGTATGTCGATGTCAATCCATTTCAATACGTCCTAAATAAGGTAGTTGCCAAACCTTTGCACTCGTCTGAGATATTTCTGGCACACTGCTTCAAATCCTTTGGAACATGGCGGCCTCTGAAAGCTACTCTCTCGAAAAATGCCCACCCTTCGTTCCTCGACAAGGGTTCCACTTTTACCGATTAGTCTGCCTCTGTTAATGCTAAACCTCTACTGCGTGTAGAGAATACTAATTTTCTACCTTTATCAATCTCAAATGCCACACCTAATTCTTGGAAATCCAGTGCACTCCATATGTCGTCCAACATCAAAATAAATTTCCTCTTTTTCATAGTTGCAGACAACATCATCTTGGGGGTATCAATATCATGAACAAAAATGTTGGAAAGGTCTAATTTGAGTGTCGTTGCAATATGACGTTGCAAGATAGAAATTTTATAGTCTTGGGAGACTGTAACCCAAATCACAAATTCAAAGACATCACTCACCTTGTATAAGTTGTACACGGATTTTAGCAAAGTGGTCTTTTCGACTCTAGCCATTCCGTACATGCCAATTATGCGAGGTTCTGAAGCTTTCGTTAGCAATTTCTGCAGCTTCTTCTTCGCAGATTTAATGTCCATTCCTACAATGCCATAGTTTGGTAGGGGTTGAAGTAACTCCTTTGCCGACGGTTGTGCTGAGGATGAGCCAATTTGCTGAGAACTAGCAAATATTGAAAACAGAGTTTGAAGCTCTTGACGGAGCTGATCAAATCTGGAGTTCCACTCTCTAATCTGTCAGGAAATTCTGGGATTGTAGAAGATGCAGTCCAGACACCATTGTTGCAGCTGGGACCTATCGATCAGGCCTTTCACTTCTCCAATTGCATCATGTGTGTTTTCCAAGCAGTGTCGGATGGACTCCAGCGACGTTCTCATTATATAATTTCCTTTGATAATCGTATTCATAGATATATATATATATATATATTCTAATCACATCCATTTTATTTTCCTTTTATTATCTTAGTGTTTTTCCATTATATTTCTCTTATTTCTATTTGCAATTTATTCTATGTTGTTTGATATCACTATATGTAATGTTATTATCAATGCACTAAATCATTTTACACTATATCATAAAAGTTAATGATATAATGCAAAGTATTTTATTTATGACACACATTGATATTTTTGTTATTAATGTTTTTTAAATGCTACTTGTCAACTCCATATTGAGCATGGAAGAAATTACACATCTCCTTCGTACTGACTCTAGAAAGTGCAATAATCTCTCTCTCTCTCTCTCTCTCTATATATATATATATATTGATGAGTACATTAACCATCATCATAATAAATAATGTTTGTATTGAAATATTTTTTTTATGGTTGACATTGGCATTTAACCCAATAGCCACATCTTCTTCACTCTAGCTACCAAGATGATTTAAGATTGATTCATATTGCAAATGATTTAAGATTGAATCACCATCTATTAAATATGTTGTTTCTAAAATACATAGTGAGCCCCTCTATTTATAGAAAACTGGGAGGGGTCCAACATTTAAGAAGGTAGTTGGCAAGTATACTTAACTTAGAATTAATAATTTACCTATGTTAACTTAAACTGAGTATTTACACTAACACCCCCCTTAAGTGAAACTCGTGGAAGTATAAAAAAGAGATTAAATCTGAAAAATGGGTCTCATCTACAAGGCCATGATAGGTACCCATGTACAAAATGCTCAGAACAATAGACAAAAAACAAGAAGTAGGACTAAGATCCAGATTGTTTTGAGAATGAAATGAAGGCAGAAATATAATAAGTAAATACACATATACATTGCCAGAAACACAGAGATACAATAATGCACAATTTTTATTAATGAAAGAAATGTACAGATACTGTAAACATACAGAGTGAATGAACTCACTAGAATGGTGGCAGATTATCTCTGAGAAGAGATGTGAGGGATATGCTCGTTCACAATAAGATTATGATTACAATGAGGCTCCAAAGTCATTTTTAACATAAATAAAATCCAAAACCCTAACCTCGAAAGATGAAATGTCAAAATGTTTGTGGGCCCCGATGGGGGTAGTTGATACATCAATTTCCCAAGGGTGTAACTTTTTCATACAATCTCTATTTGGGGTGTTCTATACCTCGTCAGAAAGGTCTAGCTGAGGAGTACATAGTCCGTTCATCTTAGCATATGCCTCTAGCTACATCTTAGGCATTGTCGAGCCCAAACAACGTCGTTTAGGGCCTTAAAATGACCCTGAAAGTTCAGGACCTAAAAAACCATAGAAAAATTGTCAAGGTGGAAACCCTTGTTTTGAGCTAGTGAAATAGGTGGGTGGCCACCAATTTCTTCCTGGATCATTCTCCCCCCGTTAGGAAGAAATTCTCCCCATTGCGTCAAGTTCTCGTGGAATATGGGGAAGATTTTGTTGAATCTGAACCTTGGTGAACTGCTTGCCTTGCTGAAGAAGTTGTCCTACTTATCTTGTTGAAGGTTGTTATGAACCTATTGTTGGAGGGGTTGGATCCATTCAACTAATCTAGTTTCATGATATTCTCAAGTGTGGGAGGATTCTGTTGGTGAAGATGTGATATGAGGAGTATGAAGGGCTATGTTGTAACTTTGTTGGATTGGGCAATGTGGAGGCACCCTCGTAGGTGTCGCAACAATATTTTTTTGCTCTTTTATAATCTACTTCTACTAGATAGAAAGGTCTTGGGCAAAGGCTGCAGTGGTTGCAATGTCCCGATTTTCACCTTCTTCCTAGATTGTGAAGAGGCTAAACTTTGCGGTATGAGATATTACTTTGTGGCACTCTTTTGTCAGGACAGTAGTCGGGACTACCTCTGGTATCATGTAGCGCTGACCCCTCAAAGTAACAATGACGCTACAAGCTTGAGACTCATAAACAATATGATGCTTCCACATATATTGTTGACCTAATAGAACATCACAGACTTCCAGTGGGGAAACATCACACAGTACCTCATCATTGAAGGGCTTGATGCCATAGGATAGGTGACACTATTGGCTGACACGAAGATCTCAACCTTGGTGAAGCCACTCAATGTTGTATGGTTGCAGGTGTAGTGTTGTCGGAAAATCCAACTTCTTGATGACCTCTGCTAAGATTAGTTTCTTCTGGATTTCACTATCAACAATAAAATGCAGCGAGTTCCCCTTCACCCACATCTGTGAATGGAAGAGGCACTCATCTCCTCATGATCCTCTATCTCTTCTGGTTATATTTTTGTGGTCGTGGCAGTGGAAATGGGTTCTACATCAATTATCCATCTCAATTTATTATTGTGTGAATCAAGGTTTGATTCAGGGCTCGACTCTATTTCTTTGAGCTTGACTACCAATGACTTTTTTGAGCAACATTCATCGGTGTTGTGACAAGGGATTTTGTGAAAGTCATACCACTTCCCAGTGTCCTTCTTTGTCTTCACGTTTCTCTTCTTTTCCTGTGGCTTGGACTAGTTTTCTTGAGGTTGGCTATTTTGTGAATTAAGGTTGCCTTTACCATACTTTGGTTGTTGCGTATTTGAAAAACCAAATTCCCGCTTGTTCTTTTTCTTAAATTTATGCTCGATTTTGACAACATATCGATAAGTGACTCAAAATGATGAGAAGTACAGAAACTCCATTTCAATTTGGATGTACCTATGTAGAGCCTCGTGGTATTTTAGAACCAGATGTCACTCAGAGTCTTTGATACCCCGCTTGGTGTGCAAGGTATGGAAGGTATTCATGAACTCTGACATTGTTTTGCCCCTATCTTGATGCAACGTGGTCCAGCGCATGTATTGGTAATCATAGTTTCCCATAGGGTAATATTTCTCCTTGACCAAGGGCATAAGACTCGAAATTAAGAAATTTTCATGGGTGTAATATTTTCCTCATTATCTGAAGTTTTATGAGAGTCACGCACGCACCCTGACCTAGCTCTGTTACGATAGGGTTTTGAGCGTGCCGCCATGGCAGACCAGGGAGGGGAGCCGCCGCCCCCTCCTTCCCCCTCCTCCTCCTTTCGATGCCTTGTAGAAGCCTGCAGCAAGAAGTCGACCGTCTCAGAAGCTCCGAGCTTTGTCAAGAAATTGAATGACATTCCAGAGATCGACCTCCCTCCTGAATATCCAATGAAAGTCGCCCTATCTCTCTCTGAACGAGGACTCATTGGTCAGTTTATGGGACTCTGGCCCTCAACCATATCCACAGACAACTGGATTCAGCGAAACTGGAGACCTCTGATAACAAATAGTGTGACATGCTACGCGGTCAGGTGAGGATACTTTATCTTCGAATTTATCTCCCAGGAAGACAGAGATTTGATATTCAGAAATGGCCCATACTTCATGGGCACTCAAGGTCTATACCTAAACAGATGGACCCCGAATTTTGATCCAGCCTCAGAAGTCCCCAAGGATGTCCCAGTCTGGGTAAGACTCCCCAACTTGTCGATCCATTGCTAGAACCCCTCCTCGCTTCAGGCAATAGGCAACGGTCTTGGGCGCTACATCAACCGAGCAGAACCAAGAGACCAATATTCCTATGTGCGGATCTGTGTGGAGGTTGATCTGGAGGTAGGCTTACCAGAGGCAATAAAGCTGAAGGTCGGCAACTGGAAACACTTCCAAAAGATGGATTACAAACAACTTCCGTTCAAGTGCAGAGGCTACCACGAATATGGCCACTTCCAAAGAAACTGTCCAAAAAAACCCCCCTCCACTGAAAAAGAAGGGGACGAAGGTTGGAAGAAATCCTGGACAGGGAGATCAAGAGCAAGAGGCCAAAGGAATGAGCAGATAGAACCATAGAAAACCAAATCCTCGGAAACCACAGAAAAGGAGAATAGCTTCAGAATCCTAGCCCCAAAACCGGAGGAAAGAGAACAAGATCCAAATAAAGAAGTTCAAAAGGGAGAAAAGGAAGGTCAGAATCCTGAAGACAAAGGGAATAAGCCAACATAAGAAGAAGGGACGCAAAACAACTCCCCCCAGAAGTAGGACGACAATCAGAACATAGAGGAAGGGGAGATCTCTATAGGCAGCGAATCAGATGAAGCAAATGAGGTTTGGGCCACCCCAAAGAAAAAGGGAAGAGGTCGGAAATCAAAAAACGCTGAGCAGAACCAGGAAGCCTATAAAGATGTGCTCAATGGGTCACAACCCACCATCAAAAAGATGATGACAGCTCATAACACACAGAAGCAGGCCAAAGCCTCCCAAGGAGGCCATCCCCCCCCCCCAAGGTTCATAATGATCACAACCTCCTAGAACTATAGGGGAATGGGCAGTAAAAAGAAGGAAGAAGCGTTAAAAGATATTCTCAAAATATTGAAAGCAAGTATCCTATTGCTCCAGGAGACTAAAATGAGCCAGCAAGATGCGCTCAAAACCTTGTCGAATGTTTGGAAAGGAAGCCTCAGAGTTGCCGGAAATGCCAGGGGGGCCTCAGGAGGGCTCTGCACAATGTGGGACGCCTCCAAAATAGACATGCTCAGCTCTGACATCTGCATGCATTGGATTCACACCAGATTTCTCCACAAAGACACGGGCTGCCAGGTAAGCATCTTTAATATTTATTCTCCACAACTATTGGGGGAAAAAAAACACTGTTGGGAGTCCTTGCAGGACTACCTCCAGCAAAACAATCTCTCCAATATCATCCTTGGAGGAGACCTAAATGTAACTCTAGCCCAGGACGAGAAGAGAGGCGGCTCGATAGTGAGAGACCCGGCCAGAGAATGGGTAGAGGACTTAGCCTCTGCATGGGACCTTCTTGACATTAAACCGGCCAAAGGTCGCTACACGTGGACCAATAAGAGAATTGGACCTGGGCACATTGCTGCCAGACTAGACAGATTCCTCGTACAAAGCTCCCTCCTACTGCTAGGACTCGAAGCAAAGGCATAAATGCTGCCCCATAGGGCTTCTGATCACAAACTGATACGGTTAGAAATCAAAAAAGACCAAGTCAGAGGGCCCATCCCCTTCAGATTCATCCCAAACTGGTTAAATGATAAAGGGTTCACAGAGCTGGTAACAAAAGTATGGGCCACCACAGTTCAAGGCTCAGCATCCTACGTGTGGGAGGAAAAAATTAAAAGGCTGAAATTTGCTCTAAAGTCATGGGCCAAGAGCCAAGCGAGCCCAATAGAAATGTGCCTAGCAGCCCAAAGCCATCTCGAGGCTCATCAGCTGGTAATGGAACAGAAGGAGATCACCCCGGAACTATTGCAGCAGGAGAATAGCCTTCAAAGGAAATGGCACCAAGCCTGCAGAATGGAGGAAAACTATTGGAGGCAGAAGTCGAGAAGCTTATGGCTGAAAGAAGGAGATCGCAATACAACCTACTTTCATAAACAAGCAGAAGCAAGGAAACAATATAAGGCAGTGACGAAAGTTCAGGTCCAGAACAAAACAATTGCAGATCCAGATGGCATTAAACAAGCAGCTTATGAAGGCTTTGAGAAGCTATACACAGACCCAAAGGACGTGGCTTTGGACCAGAAGGGATACCCCTTCACGGGTATTCCAAAGATAATAAATGAAGACATAAATAGCAAGTTGACAAGAGAGGTATCGCAACAAGAAATAAAGGAGGCCCTTGATCAGATGAGCCCAGATAAAGCATCGGGACCAGACGGGTTCACTACCAGATTCTATCAATAGTGCTGGGAAATCATTAAAAAGGATCTAACCAAAATGATCCAGAAGTAACAGCAGGCCAGCAAGCTGGGAGGAAGCACCAACTCTTCCTTTCTGGCACTTATCCCAAAAGAAAAAGGAGCGATTTCCTTCAATGGGTTCAGACCAATCTCCTTATGCAATACGAGTTATAAAATCATTGCCAAAGTAATAGCCAACCGCCTCAAGGCATCTCTCCCACTCATCGTTCCTGAAAATCAAGGCGGCTTTGTCCAAGGGAGGCACATCGCCGACAACATCATCCTGGTTCAAGAAGCGATTCATTCCAGTGTTTTAAGGAAAGAAAAAGGTATGGTCATTAAACTAGATCTAGCTAATGCTTTTGATAGAGTCAGACATGAATTTCTATTTGAAGTTATGAGGAAGTTTGGATTCGATTTACGTTTTATAAGCTGGATAAAATCCTGCATTTGATCTCCTTGGATCGCCCCCCTGGTGAATGGGAAGGTAACTGCATTCTTCAAGGCCTCCAGGGGTCTAAGGCAAGGCTGCCCTCTGTCGCCACTGCTCTACGCAATTCAAGCTTCAGTTCTCAGCTATCAATTGGAAAACTCCCAAATTAATAAAGATCTACATGGTCTAAGAATAGCACAAGGGGTGAAAGACATGAACCATGCACAATTTGCGGATGATACCCTGCCGCTGGGAGGAGCAAGCCCAATCATAGCAAAAAAATTCAAGGAAGATCTGGACGCCTATGCAGCAGCCTCTGGCAGCGAAATAAATCAGACTAAAAGTAACATTTATGGCTGGAACATCACCCCAAATGAAATGCTGAGAATAA
>ML779762.1:389411-413039 GCA_009831015.1 Picea engelmannii | reverse complement strand
GTCAATCTTCATCATCGTATGCAATATATTACATTTTTTAATTGTGTTGAATTCTCATGTCTACTGTGTATAATCTAACAATTGTTGTGTTAATTTCATTTATGTAACATATATTTGGTCGTCAAGGCATTGATCTGCTTCCATAAGGAATGAAAAGTTTCCCCAAACAATTCAGTAGGTTGCCCTACTATGAGCAACTAGAAATAACTCATTTGTTCGACACAATGCATATCGGGAAGAACATAACATAAATGTTGTGGATAATCTTAGATGGAAGGTGTGACAAGGAAAACATTTCTAAAATTTCTAGTGACATTCAAGAAGCCAATCATGCAATGCTAAATATTATTGATTTAAATAGGACTAATGTAGTCGATCGAAATAGCCTCCCATGGTTATTTAAAGAAGATGAAAGCAATGTTGTAAAAGAGCTCATTCGAAAAATTAGATTTCCAACAGGATTTGCTTCAAACATCAAGAAATAATTAACAAAGAAAAGTGAATTTTGCGGGTTAAAAACTCATGACTGGCATACCTTCATCAAGGTAATTTCTTTCGTATATTTGTTATGTATTGGTAAGAATCGATGTAATATTTTTTAATTTTGTAAATATATTGTTAATATGAAATCGGAAATTTATTAATGTGCCATTGTTTTGTTACAGTATGTGCTACCTCTATCTTTGTCTGACATCTTTGACAACAACGTAAAACAAGTTATATATGACCTTGGAAAATACATGAGGTAAATAACGACAGATGAATTACATATTATTATTTATATGTAATAAAAATGTTGGATAAGTTGTTGATGGCATGTGTTTTACTTGTAATATTCATGTATACAATATTGTCTTTGTTGAAACCTATTTTGTTCTCGTAACATTTGTAGGTGGTTGTCATGTAAATAAATCCATAAGGACGATATAAAATATTGGAAGAGAGAAATTCCTCGTTTAATGTGTACAATGCAAAAGTATCTACCTCCAACATTTTTCAATGCGCAAGAACACTACCTCACACACTAGGTTGAGGAGATTGAATTGTGTGGACCTATACACACAAGGTCAATGTGGATGGTGGAGAGGCACTTGAATTCATTGAAGGCTTTAGTTAGACAAAGAGCACATCCTGAGGGTTATATGGTGGAGGGGTATATGGTATATCAAACATTAGTGTATATTAGCGATTATCTTCCTGATTTAGGGAGGAAAATTAATATGCATTGCATTTGGGTTGTCAATAACGTCAAAATATCTGAAGTGGAGATCTTGGTTGGGAATGGTAAAATGAGGAAAGTGAAAGGTATTATATTATTTGATTTTTATATATATTGTATTTCTTCAATTTATATTATACCTCCATCAATTATTATTATTCATTATTCTTACTAATTTATATTTGTTTTATTGCAGCTGGTCGAGTGTGGGATGCACTACATTTATACATTGCTAACAATCTTTATTGGATGAAGCTATGGATAGAACAATGTGAACAACATGATGGTAGGTTATCATGGGAAGGGGTGGCTACATTAATTAAAAGAGCTCATCGTAATGAAGATCACAATCTTGCGCAGAGGGAGATTGATTTAGCATATGGTTTAAAAGATAAACATGTAAGCATATAAAATTTTACCCGCACTTTATGTTATTATACAAAATGTTAATGTATTATTTTTTAATATTTATTAAGTTTAAATACGTGTATTAATTATTAATTTATTTTGTACTTGTCGGGAATATTGCAGTTGAAGCACCACAAAGCTATGTGGTATAATGGTAAAAAATTCCACATCAAAAGGGTGGATGACACGAAGAAAACCACAGATTTAGGGATAACTATAGTGTTTCAAGTAACTAATGTTTCTTCTAGAAGTGACAAACATCCAAGACTAACAAAAAATAGATATTATGGATATTTGGATGAGATAATCGAGTGTGACTTCAAATCCTTCAAGATAATTCTGTTTGAGGTCAAATGGTATCGTTTACGGATAAATGAACGTGATCCTGAAAGAACTGTTATTCAACATGACAATGGTTTTACCATGGTTAATACAAGGACATTTGAGCCGGGTCTAGAAAGTTATGTTCTTCCCAGCCAATGTGAGCAGGTATTCTATTGCGAGGTTCCTAGTAAACCAGGTTGGTCGTTTGTTATTAGATATGATCCAAGAGGAAGGCATGTAAATTATAATGTACCGGAAGAAGATGATATTCAAGAACTAGAAGGTGATATAGAGGAACATGAGGAGGTAGATTGTGTATCGTCAGATGACGAAGTCGAAGAAGTTGATCGACCATATGATGTAGATGATAATGTTCGCGATGACGCTATATCTGATGATGATATTATCAAAAATTATGACAGTACTGATGATGATGTTGATATGGCCAATCCATTTGACAATGATTCTGAAATAGAAAATGATGATATAGAATATGATGAGTTGTATGAAGAAGAAGATCAATGATATTCCTACATGTGGTGAGTGATTTGTACTATAGATCTCTTATGTGTTTTTTCTTTCATGTAATCTTAGTGTCGTTTTTAATTATAGTTGTTGAATCTATATAGATTGGGTATTGGGGAAATGACAATGTTCATGATGAAGATGATATTGACGATGTTGAGTTTGATGAAGAAGAAGATGAATGATATATAGAGGTATGTCTTTTATATGATGATCTTTATATGTTTTTATTTTGTATAATATAGTATTTTACATGTTCTTTATTATTTCAAATTGGGTATGGGGAAATTGAGAGTGATGTGAGGGGGGGGGAATAATTAGAGCTTCCACCTTGACATGTTTGCCCTTATTTAGTAGAGAATGAACTATTCTCGAAACCAATAGAAGCTCATGAAAAATGAGGTTTATAGCATAGTTGAAATTTGACTCATCATCGCCACCCCCCACGTCCCACCATTTTTCAGGGGGTTCAGGGGCAACACCCCCGATCCAAATTCTAGTTGTCCATCTCCCATTGATCGATATGAATAATTTCCGTACTTTTCGTCGTACAATCGGTTTTCAAAGTCGGCTAATTTCTCGAGATTCGTGCCCAAAGATATGTAGATTGACTACTGCTTCTGATTTTTTTAAAACTGGTTAATATTGAGAGAAGCATATTCTGCTCTATATCTTTCATCAACATCAACCCATCCTTCACACAACATGATTTGAAAAATTCACGAATCTACTCATTAAATGTATCCGTGGTCAATTTTCCCACAAAATTCTCCATTCTCCATTTGGAAAGTTAGGTTTTCTCATAAAAGTTTTGGTTTTTTGAGCCAAATTTTGCATTTTAAGCTAAGTTGGCTCTCGGTTTTGGGCATGGTAAAAGTTGACTTGACTTAAAGAACTTAGCTTGAAATCCAATTTCTAGTTCCAAGTTCCTAGTCCCCGAGTTAGTACCTGCACACAAAGACAAATAAGTTTAGGTCTTCTTGGCATTTTGGAAGAAAAGGTATAAAGGGATTTTTCATGGCACCTACTCCAAGCTCCAAGTCTTTGCACCTGCACATGTAACATAATACACATAATACCAAGTATGGCAAGAAAGTCTGAGCCCAACCAACATTAGGAGGCTAATAACTTCTCTTCCTATCATTGCCAACTACAAGTATCTCTTGCAAACATAAGAAAAAAGTGCAATCAAGTGAACATAATCCTTCCAACATAACTCAATTTTGACTCACACGCCCACTTTCTTCCATCATCAATTCATCATGTAAACCATAAACCATAATTTAGTGGAGTAATCAATTTGTTCCCAGTGAACGGATGTGTTGTTGTTGACATGGAATGGGACAACACATGCACCTTATTAATTTTCTTCCTTCACTTAATGTGGGCCTGGTCATGGGAAAACAAGCTTGCAGGTGATCTAAGTTACCTTTTTCTATGTGTCGAAATTCCTCGCTTTGTTAACCATATGCTCATTAGGCTAGAATTCCTTGCTTACAACAATCATTTAGTCCTTCCCATACTATTTTATTTCCCTTTCTCCATCCCCACCATCTTGAGATAGCTCATGCATACTTTATGTGCAGCTTTTTCAGGAAACAAATGTCAAAAACCATTCATATTTGCCTCAGAGATTAGCTCACAACTATCTGAAAAACCTTAGGTGCCAATGCATTTTTGGGGGTCATTAAGTGTATTGACCAACACAATTTTCGGCATGTTATTTTCATTGACCAATTTTTTTTTTGGCATGTTATCATCATTGAATGACATAGGAATAGGGGGCATAATCTACATTACCAACACAACTTTCTAGGTGAGTTTCTGCAAGGGCTCTCGAAACTTCCTTTTTCCATTTTTAAGTTTTTTGTTCCATCTTTTTAAGTGTTCTTTAGGATCTGTAGGTTTATTTTTGGATTCTTTTGTTGTAGCTTAGGTATTTTCTTTAATAAATTCATAAGGATTGAGAAGAAAACCCCCTAAGGTTTCTAGTACCTTTCTTGGCCAAATTCCTTTTAGATTGTACTTTCATATAGAAAGCATACACCTTTGACAACATAAACCATAAACCCTATTTTTCATATGTTCTAGTAGATATGTTAATGATTCCAAATTTCATATTTGTATTTGACCCAAGGTCTAGCTAGCTTGCAAAGTATCAAATTTTAATTTGACATTGATAAACCAAATATGAAATGAATCCAAGCATCATTTGATTTCGTCGCATGAGAGACGAATGTGAATAATCTTGTGACGAATTAGCTATACTATTGACGAAAAAAGTTCGTCGATAGTATAGCTAATTTGTCACAAGAATATTGTGTCTAATTTGAATGGTGTTACATGGTTTGCAAGGAGTGTAGGGATTATATTATGGTGCAATGTAGTGTAGTCTATAATAACAATGTCTATGCCAAACCTCAAAATGGATAGTACCATATCTTATTCATAAGACAAATATTCTTTGTTATATGTTTCCTTTGTGGTGGCTCAAGCCCTCAATATGTTTTGTACAAAAATAATGGATATTGGGGAATACACCATGGTCAAGGAACGAGGAACGAGGAATGATGAATGAGGAATGAGGAACAAGGAACAATGAACAAAAATTGTACTAGGACTAGACACTGACAACAATGACCTATGAATGGGACCAACGTTGAAATTTTTTCAAACAGTTTCTGTATGCACTGAAAATTTTCATGGATAGACTATTCGCATGCCTTAATGAGATGGGAGGGTTTCTGGACTCAAATCTCACTCACACACCCACTTTATTCCATAATCAATTCATCATGCAAACCATAAACCCTAATTTTCTTTCACAATACATAATTTGGTTGACGCAAGTTTTAAGTTTTCGTCAGTCTTTCTTCATTTTTATTTTAGGTTCTACATTAATTTATATACAATGTATCTGTTTCATAGTTGTGATGAAAAATCCCTCTTTTTCTTTGATTTCTTAATCAACACCATAAAAATACTAGAGGCGGGCAACAATGACATGTGAATGGGGCCAACGTTGAAATTTTTTCAAACTGTATCTGTATGCATTGAAATTTGACATGGATAGACTATCCACATGCCTTAACGATATGGAAGGGTTTTTGGACTCAAATTTCACTCACACACACACTTTATTCCATCATCAATATATCATCATGTAAACAGTAATCCCTATTTTTCATATGTTCTAGTAGATATGTTAATAATTCCAAATTTCATATTTGTATTTGACCCAAGGTCCAACTAGCTTGCAAAGTATCAAATTTTAATTTCAAGTTGGTAAACCAAATATGAAATTAATCCAAGCATCATTTGATATCGTCGCAAGGGAGACAAATGTAAATAATCTTGCGACGAATTAGCTATACTATCAATGAAAAAAGTTCATCTATAGTATAGCTAATTCGTCGCAAGAATATTGTGTCTAATTTGAATGGTGTTACATGGTTTCAAGGAGTGTAGTCTATAAGAAAAATCTCTATGCCAAACCTCAAAATGGATAGTACCATATCTTGTTCATAAGACAAATATTCTTTGTTATATGTTTCCGTTGTGGTGGCTCAAGCCCTAAGTACACATGATGCCTGACAATGAAATGTAACAATTTGACTATTGAATGATAGTGTTATGTCACCCATGGTTAAGGAAAGAACTTAAGGTTCTTATGTCCTATTTGAATCTTCTTAGAATTGATATTTGTTACATAGTCCTTGAGAAAAGACAAAAGACTTATGTAGAGGATATTAATTTGGTCTTTGTGTGGGACATTTTATGCCATTAGTATGTTTTGTACAAAAATAATGGATCTTGGGGACTAAACCATGGTCAAGGAACGAGGAACAAGGAACAAGGAACGAGGAACGAGTAACACAGAACAAGGAACAAGGAACAAAAATTGTACTAGGACTAGACACCGAAAACAATGACCTGTGAATGGGGCCAATGTTGAAATTTTTTCAAACAGTTTTTGTATGCACTGAAACTTGTCATGGATAGATTATTTGCATGCCTTAATTATATGGGAGGGTTTATGGACTCAAATTTCACTCACAAACCCAGTTTCTTTCATCATCAATTCATCATGTAAACCATAAACCCTAATTTTCTTTCAAAGTACACAATTTGGTTGACGCAAGTTTTAAGTTTTCGTCAGCCTTTCTTCATTTTTCTTTCAGGTTCTACATTAATGTATATACAATGTATCTGTGTAGTAGTTGTGATGAAAAATCCCTCTTTTTCATTGATTTCTTAATCAACACCTTAAAAATACTAGAGGCGGGCAATAATGACATGTGAATGGGGCCAACGTTGAAATTTTTTCAAACAGTACCTGTATGCATTGAAATTTGACATGGATAAACTATTCGCATGCCTTAACGATATGGGAGGGTTTCTAGACTCAAATTTCACTCACACACACACTCTTTCTTCCATCATCAATATATCATCATGTAAACCATAAACCCTATTTTTCATATGTTCTAGTAGATATGTTAATGATTCCAAATTTCATATTTGTATTTGACCCAAGGTCCAGCTAGAGTGCAAATTATCAAATTTTAATTTCAAGTTGATAAACCAAATATGAAATGAATCAAAGCATCATTTGATATCGTCGCAAGAGAGACAAATGTAAATAATCTTGCGACGAATTAGCTATACTATCAATGAAAAAAGTTCGTCGATAGTATAGCTAATTCGTCACAAGAATATTGTGTCTAATTTGAATGGTGTTACATGGTTTGCAAGGAGTGTAGGGCTTATATTATGGTGCAATGTATTGTATTCTATAATAAAAATCTCTATGCCAAACCTCAAAATGGATAGTACCATATCTTGTTCATAAGACAAATATTCTTTGTTATATGTTTCCTTTGTGGTGGCTCAAACCCTTAGTACACATGATGCCTGACAATGAAATGTAACAATTTGACTATTGAATGATAGTGTTATGTCACCCATGGTTAAGGAAATAAATTAAGGTTCTTAGGTCCTATTTGAATCTTCTTAGAATTGAGATTCGTTACATAGTCCTTGAAAAAAGACAAAAGACTTATGTAGCGGATATTAATTTGGTCTTTGTGTGGGAAATTTTATGCCATTAGTATCTTTTGTACAAAAATAATGGATCTTTGGGACTAGACCATGGTCAAGGAACAGGGAACAAGGAACAAGGAACAAGGAACGAGGAACACAGACCCACTTTCTTCCATCATCAATTCATGGATGATCTCAAAGATTATGTGGGGACATCATACATCCTCGAGTATTGAAACCCTCCCATACTGTCAAGGAATGTGTCTAGTCCAACCATGTCGAATTTCGATGCATACAGGAACATATTGAATAAATTTCAACGTTGGCCCCATTCACTACTCACTATGCGGGGTCGGTGCATGACATTTGTGGTGGGTGAATTGAAGCTTATGCGACATCAACTCAACTTGGTAATTCAATAATCAAACCCTCCTTAATTATAATGCGGGGACATCAAACATCCTTAAGTATAGTGATGGGTGTTATGATATATTTAAGTATTATGCGGGTTCAGTGGAAGAAATTTGTGATGGGTGTATTGGAAGTTTCATGTCAAATTTCAAGATATAAGTTCCGACATCGATTCTATGGAAGGGAATGACGAATGATGACAATGAGAGGTGAAACATGATGAACGTTGATGAAAATGTGGATGATATCAAATATTATGTGGGGACATCATACATCCTTGAGTCTTGAAACCATTCACTGCTCACTATGCGAGGTCGATGCATGACATTTGTGGTGGGGGAATTGAATCTTATGCGACATCAACTCGACTTGGTAATTCAATAATCAAACCCTCCTTAAGTATAATGCAGGGACATCAAACATCCTTAAGTATAGTGATGGGTGTTATGATATATTTAAGTATTATGCGGGTTCGATGGAAGAAATTTGTGATGGGTGTATTGGAAGTTTCATGTCAAATTTCAAGATATAAGTTCTGACATCGATTCTATAGAAGGGAATGACGAATGATGAACATGAGAGGTGCAACATGATGAACGTTGATGCAAATGTGGATGATCTCAAATATTATGTGGGGACATCATACATCCTTGAGTCTTGAAACCCTCCCATACAGTCAAGGCATGTGTCTAGTCTAACCATGTCGAATTTCGATGCATACATGCACATATTGAAGAAATATCAACGTTGACCCACTTCACTACTCACTATGCGGGGTCGGTGCATGATATTTGTGGTGGGTGAATTGAAGCTTATGCGACATCTACTCGACTTGGTAATTCAATAATCAAACCCTCCTTAAGTATTATGCGGGGACATCAAACATCATTAAGTATCGTGATGGGTGTTATGAGATCCTTAAGTATTATGCGGGTTCGGTGGAAGAAATTTGTGATGGGTGTATTAGAAGTTCCATGTCAAATTTCAAGATAGTTACAACATCAATTCAATAGAAGGGAATGACGAATGATGACAATGAGAGGTGTAAAATGATGAACGTTGATGCAAATGTGGACGATCTCAAAGATTATGTGGGGACATCATACATCCTTGAGTCTTGAAATCCTCACATACCATTAAGGCATGTTCTTGGAAAACCATATTCCCCAAACAATAGAGAGTGGGAGGGATTTGTACCTTTTAGTTTTCTTTTTCTAACACCATCGTGTGAGAGATTTTTAGATGGATTCCCCTCTCCATGCATTATGGAGATTTAATTTCTATCCCCTATATCTTCCACCAAACTTTCTTAGAGTAGGGGCAAGACAGGAGAAGGTGGAATTTATCTTAAATTTTAGATTCATAGAGACAACACCTACCAGGGCCTTCAAAAATTATTTTTTGTAGGATGTGCCAAGTTAGAGATTTATTATTTAAGACAAAGCCACAATTTTGTTTATTTATCTAGCTAGGACATTCAATTTCTAGATTAATTTCCATGACCAAAAAGTGGGATCTCACCTCCCATTACTATAATTTCTTTACAACCTAGTCTTGGTTCATATCCCCTAAAAGGATTAAAATAGGTGACAAAGAGTAAATTGGTGAAGAAATGGTGAAGAAATTTCTGCATGCTTGAAAAAGTTGAAATTTTCACAAACTGTGTTTGTATGCACTGAAATTTGACATGGGTAGACTATTTGCATGCCTTAACGATATGGGAGGGTTTCCAGACTCAAATATGACTCACACGCCCATTTGTTTCCATCATCAATTCATCATGTAAACCATAAACCCTATTTCTATTTCAAAGTACACAAATTGGGTGACACAAGTTCATTGTCTTAACAGTTCACTTATATCCCATTGAAGACTTTGTGTTTTGAAAACACAATAAAATCACACTCTTTACTTTCATTCATGCTAAGAATAGATGTCAAGGGCCTATTAGAATTAAATTTGCAAACCACCAGTTTCCATATTCTTCAATCTTTGTTGGGTGGAGCTTATTTTCTCAAACAATTGCATCCCAAACTGGACATTTGTCTTTCATAGTCTTGGCCAGACTAAAACCCTTTTTAGTATTAACACATGGAACTCCCAACAATATACCCATATTCATGGTCGTGCTCTTGGGTATAATGTGGTCACTTGAGTAACCAATGGAAATTTTCATGGGTTTTCTAGAACAACCACTTGGGTATGTGTTGTGCCTTTCATTGTGAACTAGGGGGAAATTTATATGATTCTGTGGTAATTTCCATCTACTTGCAACTTGCTTTAGAAAACATCATGGAAAGTATGGCCAATAAAGACTATAGTTACAAGGATAGCTCCATAAGTCCATTAGTTGACAAAGGCCAAGGATGAACCTAATAAGGATCATGATGAAGGAAGAAGAGAATTCGATGAAGGAGGAGGGTTATATTGGTTAGGGTTTAGGTTAACTATGGTTATAATGGATAAGTATAATATGTGTTTAGGGGTTATGTAATATAGGTTTCAGGTGTTAAGGATTATAAGGTTTAGTTAGGGATTATATTAATTAGGGTGTTATGGGCTAATTAGTATATAAATTAGTTTAAGTTGTGGGTTATATTTCTTAGGGGTTATAGATAATATAAGGAGTAGGTCTCATGGTTAATAATTAGGGTTTTAGGGTTACATGTTTGAGGGGCATTGTTGATCATAATGATCAAGCAATCTATGTTATAAAGGTAATTTGGTGTGAGACAATCCATTTCTCCACTCATGGGACATGTGATACCATTCATTTTCCTAGAAAGTTATATCGACGAAGGCAATAATATAGAATAGGGGAACCTAAAAAAACCTTCTAGATTGTTGTAGTAGGGAGAAAATTGGCTTCTTAGTAAGTGAGAAGATAATGAACCTAAAATTTTGTTGTAGTTGGTGACACATAATTGACGAATTTAGGAAAAGAATAGATGGGTTGTATCATGGACTTACCTTGACCAAACTCCCAAGGGTGTCTATTCCCCTTTTTAAAGGTGAACCTAATTCCATAGAAAGCCTTGAAAGTCTATCAGGGATTAGGATTCATCAGAAACATCAAATGCAGATCCCTAGGAGGTAGAAAAGTTATGGGACTTAGTAGATTAAGGGGTTTGTACCTTCCTCCTTCTTCCTCTGCATTTTTACATTATAAAAATGGCATAGACAAAGAACACAAATTTAGGAGCAATCAACACTTATCGCTTACGAATTCGGATACCCAGTGGAACATATAAGATACAAATTTTCAAATTTTAGTGTTTTAAGTCATAGAACAGAGTTATATACTATAAATGTAGATCTATTATAAGGAATTAGACATTCAATGAAATCTTGGAAAACACTCAAATCCCTAAATTAAATATTTTTAACACTTGGTCCCATAAAAGTAGGAAGATTCGGTACTTTCATCTTCCAAATTGGTCTCCATGTGTAAAATTATTACAAAAGTATTGTAACTACTATTTTAAATAGGTTAAGGCCCCTCATGAAATTGATGATTAAGAGAAACTATGAGGTTCCATGATAGGATGAAATATTGCAAACAACCTAATTCCTACTAAAGAAGCTATATACTCAACAAAACTAAGAAAAAATAAAAGCATTATTCTCATATTAGATTTGGTATTCTTCTCCAATTATTCATCTCGAGGGAGAGATATAAATTGGAGGAAAATGATTATTACTAGGGAGTCTCCAATAATGGTCAAATGATGAACTTGTCGTGGAATGGCTATTAGTAGGCCTTGGTAGACAACATACGCTTCGACTTTATTTTTGGTCATCTTCCCAAGATTCCAAGAGTAACTTACTTATTGATGTCACCACCGGGTTCAAGAAGGACCCCTCCCACACCTGCCTCCCCTTCCCAACACCTAAATCGTATAACCATAACCATTATCCCTTATAACCATTCATGTAACCTTTATTTTCATCATCATAATCAACATAGTCATCCTGCTCCTCCTCCTCCTCCTCATCATCATCGTTCTCATCATACTCATCGTCATTGTCATTGTCATCATCATAATTGTCAGTGTCAGTGTCATCGTCATACTATAACTATAACCCCTTATCCTTTTAACCTTATCACCCTTATAACATTATAATATATTTATTATATTACTATATCTATAATATTTATTAATTTTATATTATATTAATTATTATTAATATATATAAATATATTATATAATATATATTAAATATAATATAATGAAATAACAATAAAATGTTATAACAATAAAAAAACAAAGAAAAAAATCCATAAGCCCGTGATTAGGTCATGTGAAGCTATTCGAGCCATCCACTAGTCAAAACAAAACCCTATCCCATGTGCATGTGAAGATCATATCGGAGTCGGTTGCCTGAGATAAGAAGCAGATAGTGTGAGTCCACTATCAAGGAGGCCCATCCGAAATAAAACCCTGGTCGCCTGCATATATTGGAGTCGGTTGTCTGAGACAAGGAGGGGACAGTGTGAGCCCACTAGTGAGGAGGCCCACTCGAAACAAAACCCTAGTCACGTGACAATATTGGAGTCGACCGCCTGAGACAAGGAGGGGATAGTGTGATCCCACTAGCATTGGAGACGGTCGCTTGAGACAAGAAGGGGACAATGTGAGCCCACTAGCATTGATCGTTTACTGGAGATAAATACAGAGGAGATACACTCAACAGACAAGCATTGCCACGAAAATGGTAAGCACCTATGCAATTTAATTTTTGTAGGGTTATTTTTTATGTCAAGATGGAAGTTTATTTATGCCTGGGATTGAACCCATGAATTCATCATGGATATTGTGACAAAAACCCTATGTTCTTTATAAAACCCCCATGTTATTTAAATGCTTGTAATTGTTGGTGATCTTGTGTTGTTTTTATTTCCTTATTGTTCAGTTCCATTGGTGTAGAGTACTAATAGTAGAAATATCTAGTTGTGGCTTTCATAAACATAAAAGAATAAAAACAACAATAATATTTAAAACACCGGTACATATTCTTGTAAGATCCATTGTAAGATCCAGTACATATTCAATTTTCTGAAGTATATAATGACAATATCAATCCCAAATTCTAATCCTAAATTAATTGTTTATGATGAGGAGTGGATGACCTAATTCTAGGGGTAGTCCTACACTAGTTTAAGGGATGGTTAGGCCAAATATATCTACAATAATCTTGTGACAGTCAAAGTATGGCACGCCGTGAGTTCTTGGAGCATGCCTAAAGGGTGGCCTAAGGGTCAACGTTTGGTAGTATAGTAGCTAAGGTTTAGAGGGATGCTCTTTAGGGTAGCTTAGATATGTAATAGGGCTAGTTTACTTCTGTTCTAAACAGTCTCAAAAGAGCATGAAGAGAGGTGTTAAAGTGGTAGGATAGGGGGATAGAAGTGTTAGTGTTGGATAGGAGAACTTGATTATGACCAAGCATCACTAAATTCCTTCTTTTCTTCTTATTGGACATGATTCATCAACTAAATTCTCTAGTCATTAAATGATATGAAAACAACTATGTATTGTCCTTTATGTTGCAATCTAGTATTGGGAAACCATGAAGAGACAAATGAGTTGAAGAAACCCCCCTTAATAGGAATAAGTGTATGAAGATATAGATTTATTATATTCTCTTCCCATGTTCCCCTTTTTTCTTTGGAAGAACCAAAACCCTCGCTTAGTTTCTTCCTATTCCAACCTATATAGTGTCGTCATCCAATGTCAAACTTCTGCAACTTGGGTCTAAACCACTCACAAAGAAACATTATCCAATGATCAAACATGTTCCCAACTTGAATGAACCAACCAAATTGTGGAACCCATGAAACTTGTCGAAGCTATGACTAAACTTGAATGAACCAACTGATGTTGCTAACGACTAAATTTGGGAAGCTTCAAATTGATATCCGGTGCAACCTTTGCAAGGTAACCATACATCAAATTCACAACCATTGTAATTCGTGTGAGTGATAGGGAGGCATGGAGACCAAAGTACAAAGCTCATATCTCAAACCCTAAAGGAAACACAAGGATAAACCCTAAATCAATCCCTCCTCTAACTTGCGCACTCCTCTCTCTCTCACAAGGTTCAAACCCTAAAGGACCTCCTTCTAAATTTTGCACACTTCTCTTCAAAACCCTATAGACAAGGAGACAAGACTCTCTTCACCATTGCACTAAAAGATTCCTTTCTGGCACAATTGGCATAGTTGAGAGAGTGAGCCCTAGAACATGATCACCCTACCACTTCATGTCCATTTTTGATAGCTTAGGGTTTGTTGCACACATGATGATAAGGTTGGTCGTGAGTGATAGGGTAGCCTACAGTTTCAACATATGGAAACAGTCAATGGAATAGAACTAGATATATATTGAAACAAATTATCTCTAATATATAGATATTGAAACAGTCAATGTCACTTACATTTGGAACAATTTTCATAGGAGAGAACCTCAAATCTAGAAGAAGGCATGGAATTCTTATCAAACTAGACATGTCAAAGGCATCTGAAATAGAAGGTGAACCTGTGGTTGAAATCGATGTGAAGAGGATATCCCCCTTACTTCATCTGAAATAAAAGGTGAACATGTGGTTGAAATGAGGGATAAATGAGAAAAACCCAGCAAAGGATAGCAAGTGAGATAAATGATGGTTAAATGAGCAAGGAATAAAAAAAAAATAGACATTAGGTCTAGGTTCTAACATGTTCAATGGTATTCCTTTTACTTCCGGGAATATTCTCTAAGAAAATGTATCCATGATGTTCAAGATGAATGACTTTTCCAAAATACCAAATATGAATGACCACAAATCATACGAAGACCAATGCACAAAGGTCATCTCTCAAACCCTAAAGGAAACACAAGGATAAACCCTAGCCCTCCCTAGAGCGCACTTCTTTTATCCTACTAGCAAACCCTAGGTCAAACCCTAGAAGGCCTTCTCCTAAGATCTGCACACTACTCTCTCTTTTGTTCACTTCTTCTCTTACCTAGCCATGGCATAGAGAAGAGGCGCAAGTGTACCATGTGCTAGAGTGAGCCTTAGGCTCCTCTTTATATATTGATCAAGAGGTGCCCTTTTGAGCCTACATTAAAATATAACTTAATTTTTCCCAGGGCGGACCTATAAAATTATATTAGTTATTTAAGACATATTTTATTATTTATACATATCTAGAAGATTCTAAATAGAAGGGGGTGGGAAGACAACTTTATAATATCATCTGATCACTGGGTATTTGGAAGAAACAAAACATATGAAGCTCCGAAAGACAACTGAAAGGTTCTTCATATGCTACAATTGATCTCGGAGCAATTGGAAACTACAAGTCATCTGATCATCAGAATACAACTGAAGGTTCTTCACATGCTACAATTGAGACTTGAGTATTTGGAAACTACAAGTCATCTGATCCTCAGAAGGCAAATGAAGAGTTCTTCACATACAACCAGCCCTTAATAATTTCTCCACCAAACTTGTAGCATACTTGGTTTGCGACACAACACACAACCATTGGTTTGTCAAAATTCTATACCTACACAATAATGAAGGAGTCCTAAACCAGTCATGTCAAAAGTTGAACAAAAATCAGATTTTACCTTCTGAATTGTGTTGACCTTACTACCTATGATGATTATGTCATCCACATAAACAAATACAACCACCAAATCATCATTGTCTTTCTAACATAAAGACTGAATTAGAAGGGCTTCTTTTGACTCCAAATCTTGAGCCTATTTCAAACATTTAAAACTTATATCGTCTTACACACAACATGCTCCATACCTTCTACTTAAAACCCCTAGGGCTGATACATAAGGAAGTAAAAGAAAAAAAAATTACAATAAGGAAGTAGCTAAGTATAAATGGGATTTAGAGAGGGGAAGAGTTTAAATTTAAAAAAAAAATCACAAGCACATAAAGTTGGGAGAAGAGGGAAAAGAGGAAGCGAAATCTGAGGGAAGGATGTAATAAAGGTAAATGTTCAAGAGGGAAATTTAGAGGGAAAAAAATAATCAAGTAAAGGTATGCTTGACATATTGAATAACAATGACACACGAACATAAACCTTGATAGCCATATATAGCCATATGTATACCTCGGGATATTCTATCCCGAGGTCATATCATTCAAATTTATGAGTACATTTGACTCCATAGCCCTTACAGACACATGTCTTCCTGTAGTGTGTTTTTCTTGAGCATTTGTGCCACTCCCACAAACTACCAAGCCCACCTATCATCGAGTATTTTTGGACTCCACCCAGAGAGTTGGTTGTGCACATCTCTCATTGGATACCAATCATTAAATCTATACTGTCTTGACATATATATCGCACGAATACATGTCACTACAGAAGTAGTAGGGAACCCTCCCTTGGTCTATTGCACGAATACATAGACATAAACAGAGAGAACTTGATCCATTGTGACACCTTCGAAGGGATCCTGTTATGTTCCTTAGCGCTCTGCTAGCTAGGCTACCTTGCCATATCCAACCTGCTAGTTTGTGCATTAACATTTTGGCGTTAACCTCCCCCCCTCCCATTGTTCTTTCCATCAGTTCGTTGATTGATCAAATCATAAACATTAAAGAAGAGGCCATGTAGAGTTTTCCTTTTGTCAGAAAATTGTAAAAGCTTACGTTATTGAATGAATTTTAATTGTTAGTGCACACGATTTTCTGCTTTGCATCTAAGAAAATCATTTTTTTCCCTCTCTTTGATAGGACACACAAATATCACTTTGTTGTTGAGTTAAAATGGAAATCACAAATGGAAAGAAATTTATTAATTAATGAGGAAGATGAAAATTCAGAAAAGGGTGAGCGGAGTCAATATAATTAATGTCTTTATAACAGTGAGATAGTTAACAATGAGTTAGTTATAGTTATTGTGAGAAATATCCTTACATTTCCCTTATATTTTCAATGTTTATCTTTTGATATACTATAATATGAAGATCGTTGGCCTAACGTTTCCTTCTCCCTCGATGGAGTGTAGGTACAACCAAATATGTATCTATCAGACCTATCATCCAGCTCGAGCGATGAAATTTTGAGAGGGACAAGGGAAAACATATCCAACACATGTAACAAGGCGAAATCAACTAGAGGTGAAAAGGTCAGAAGAAATTTTGGTAGGCGCATGAAATTCTTTCTTGTTGAAGGAGGATCATGCTCTTATGACAATGAGAGCATAGGTGACATCAAGGTTCCCTTGAGGTACAAATACCTATTGAAACAGTGGGTACCCAAGGAACTGCCAGAATTGGACACCGACTTCTGTGTTAATGAGAGGATGTATCGCATTGCTCTGTCATCCATCCATGGCCTTGGTTTATTCTCCATGGACAACATAAAGGTAAAATATGGTGGATTGGTTGAATTGTTTGAGTATGTTGGACCATGTTACACTTATGGAGTATGGTTGAGGCTGGTCCAATATATGCCTAGTATGCGGAGATATGCACTCGCCACAAATTATATACAACTAAAAGACAATAATAAAAATAAAGGAGCGACTATGTATATTGATGGAAGGCCAAAGGCATCGGGGAATATTGCAGGTCTTGTAAACATTACATGGCCTGGGACGAAAATAAAGGAACCCAATTGCATTTTTTAGGAGCGTGAAGGTAATAGGATATTTGTATGTGTGATGAAAACAATAACAACAGGCGAAGAGTTGCTGGTCGATTACAATCTGAATCGAGTCTACCTAGGAACGTCTTATTTTTCTACGGTACAAAACCCATTATACCCAAACTTAAAAAGGGATTACTTAATTTGTGAATGTTTCATTTGTGACAAAATTTTATTTTATTTCTTAATGTTCCATTTGCTAATTTTTGCTCGATGTTTCATTTCCAAATATTTGCTAATTTGTATGTGTGAATGTTTCAATTGATAATATTTGCCAATATTCCATTATTTCATATATTGTTTTTTCAATATTTCTTGCACCTACTAACATTCTTCTTGAAATTTTGCCAGAGTGGTGATCGAGGCAAAGGCCCTGAGCGTGGAAAAGGCGTTGATCGGGGCAAAGGCCCTGTTCCTAGCACCACATCGACCGAAAATGATGAATATATAAGCAATGAAGAGATATTTGATTCTAGAGACCCCTTGCAGAAAATAGAATTGTCCCTAAGAAAGGCCAATAGGGAATTCTGGGATTTGGTTGCTGTTGAGCCGGAAACAGATGAGGATTTCCTAAGGATAGTTGAATTACATGTTAAGATAGAAAATTATGGGGTAAGTCATGTCATCTAACAATATCATTTTTTGGTTTTAAATTTTGTAATTTGATATATGCAATTAACACATATTTCTCATTGTAGAATTTTGTGAGATCGATGAGAGGGGAAGGGGAAGGTCCTGGTAGCAACAACAGGACTGTAACAACAAACTCGCATGGCCACGTAGACATGAGGCTATTTTCCACCACAAGTGTGCCGCCTGAGACCGATTCTATAACTTCAAGGGGTGATGCCACGCCCCCACAACACACACCAGATCGTGCAGGTGGTGTACATGATCATGGAACTGATCACTCTTCCATTGATTGTTACCCTGGTGCTACATGTATCCAAAGCACAGGAACAACCGCAATATCATTTTTGGTCGAACAGGACATGGTTCCTCTAAAAATAGTACAGCTACCAGGTATTTAATATATGTCTTTATCGAGATTCCTGTTATATAATTGTTTAAACAATCACATATCAGTGAGATTTAAATTACTACTGATAACGATGTTTTACAGAAAACAATGTGTTCTACAATAGTTTGCATGATTATTCATTAGAAATTTTTGGGCCAACCATTCAACTACGATGGAATCGACAAAATTCCAAACTGAAAATCCTTCTTATCTCCAGACTGGTTGGTGAGTTTGGTGACTCGTTCAATAAGCCGGAAGTCCTAAAAAGGACCGGAAAGCATTTGAAACATGTTAGAGAGGCATATAGGAATAAATTAGTATAGGACCCCAAGTGCGAACTCCCTTTGGTTGTCCTCGAGAGGGAGTGGAAATAAATTATTCTTGATGCAAGAGAATTAGCAATGAAAGCACAAGAAAAGAAACCACCTGGCCCTGGAAGGTAAGAGGTGTTTTCAATTTACTATGATGGTCTTTTGTTTACTTTACGAGGAAAACAATCAATATCTAACATATTTCAAAATACTGCGTAGACTCCAAGACACTTCCAAGGCAACAAAGGCAAGACAAGACAAACACGGCCAACATAAACTAGGCCAAGGTAGTTACATGAGATTGAAGGCATGGGTTGTAAGTGCCTAAACATTTTACTTTTTTTTTTATCATCGTCACAAAATATGCAATTCATTGTAGCTAGTGACTAATGATTTTGATATTGCTCAATGCAGGGGGGATTTGTTCAACGACGAAGCCATAGAAGAAGATCTAAAGGTCAGGTTCACGCAGGGTTTTGATGGTGTGGTGGCACGATGAAGAAGCTTGGGGCAATCGCCATGTGTCTCTCTGGAGGACATGGTAAATAAAATGAAATTAATAACTTGTCGATTAGTTTTTACTCATTGATTACTTGTAATGTAAAATATATTTTTTATTCATTTAAAATGTAAAATAATGTGTGTATTTTCCACATTCGCAGGAGAGTAACAATGCTACCAATGCTCCTTATATACCCGATGAACCACATCCCGACCCCCTTATTGATTCAAGCGTTGTTTCTAAAGGACCATTACATAGTGGTATGCACACATTTTTAATGTTTTTCCATTTTTCAATGAGTATTAATATTTAGGGTATATTTTGTACTAAATACTTATATTGTTTCATATGGCAGAGCGTGTAGATGTCAATCGAGAGAAGAGATCAACAAAGGCAGAAACAACAATGCGGCCACCAACTATTGTTTCTACTGCACCGACTAATCCAGGTATAAAACATTGTAATTAAATATGTATTAATTAAATTTCCCTAGGAACAGTGAATAACAAGGTCACTTAATTTTTTTTTGTTGTTGCAACAGTGGATGCCCATGTGCATTGACGCAGGGCGCGCCAACCACGGGCACGTCCGCTCACAGGATCTTCTTCTTCTCGGCCCGAAGAACTCCAAGGTTCTTCTATTTCCCTATCGGGAAATCTGCTCACACAATTCTCTCGTGCGATCCCCCTTCCTTGATTTATCGTGGAATCGGAACTCGTGACTTCGCGAGTTCAAAGGTCGAACACTAGGTTCTCGGATCCCCGTGACCCGACGGTCAGTCAACTCGCTAACTTTTCCCTGAGGGATTTCGCTACTCGCGACCTCGTAGGTTGAACTATTGAACTTTCACCTTCCTATTCCGCGAATCCCCGAGATGCGAGAATTCAACGGAATGTTGACTTCTATAACCAGGCAACACGTGTCCACCCGTCGATCACACAGGTCCCACCTTATGCTCTGCCACGCGACCACACGAACCCTGCTCTCGGCACTTTGCGGTTCGTGAATCCTAACACCAACACTTCGAGACTTCTCGTGGTGAGATCCCGAGGGTTTCGTGCCGCCTGTATTCCACTCGCGCTTGGCTATGGCCCACACTGCCTCCAGCTGTCAGGGTATCGCTTCTTGCAATCTCGCGATCCCCACGTCCAAATTCTCGGGCCTTTTCTTGAGAGACTTCAATACACAATCCCACGTGCGGATCCAACGGTCCCTCTGTGTTCCAGATCCAACGGTTATCCTCCTTCTCGCTACTCGCGTCTTCGCGACTTGGGATACCAAATGTTTGGGTTCTCACCCTGCGAACTTCCGAGTTCACGAGATCCTTAGATCTCTGCCACCTGTCCTTCTCAGATGGATGGCTCCTAGCCTCCTCACCACTTCGCCACTTCGTGACGTGGAGTACCCAATACTTGGGTTTTCAACCTGCGAACTCCCGAGTTTGCGAGATATCTCGATCTCTGCCACCTGTCTTCTTCAGATGGATGGCTCACAGCCTTCTCGCCACTTCGCTACTTGCGAAACTGAAGGGCTTCCCTTTCTATCCTTCAATGTCTGAGTCTGTGAGATGAGAGAATCTCCTTACACGCGTCCTCCACAACGAACGACTCTGATCTTGTAGGGATATCGTGTCTCGCGATATCGCTGCTCTTGCTGCACAACCTTTGGGGCTTCAACTCACGAGTCCCCGATACACAATACCACATGTAGATCCGACGGCTCCCGTGACTCTGAATCGACGGCTCTATCTCTCCTGAGCTTCAAACTCTTCGGAATCTTCCCGTCGTAACCTCCTTGCACCTTTGCAATATCTAACGATCCTCGGAACTTGGCGAAATCTCCTCAGACGATTTCGACCGTCCGTTCCTCCTTTTGTAATCCCACGAAATGAGAAAAGTGTATCTCTCCACGAGATTCCTTCGCTTCTTCGCCTACCTGCGATACTTCTTCCTGAATTCAAGTCACACTTATCTACGCTGATCTTCAGCGACTCAGAGGCCTATCCTTCCTAAGCTTTTCTAAACTTCTTCAACCTCAACGAGGTTCTTTGCACGCACTCCTTGCGGAATCCTACGAACACTTCAACTGTTCGAGCTTCCTTTGACTCTGTGTATGCCCGTAGTAGTAGTCCTCCACAACTTCTGCTCAGTTTCACGACTGAGACTCTCCTTAGCCTGCGCACTCCTTGCACGGCTTTAGCAACCCACTTTCACTTCTAAGTACTTTGAGAACAAAAGTTTAACTCCCTGAGCCTTCTGTCAACGCACTCCTTGCGGATGACTTCAACTGCACTCCTTGCAGGGATCCTCGCTCAAAAGAGAAACAATTGCAACTCACCTCACTTCCTCTCAGATTTCAATCTCGACACATGAAATCATACACACGGTATAACGACAATGCATAACAGGAAGAAATATTCATATGTAGAGCATTTGACACACATACACAGAGAATAACACAACAACCATGAATCTGAATCAACTTCTTCTATTAATTCAAGATCTATACATGGATGTTTTCTACAACCCTCTGCTATTCTCCTATGCTCTATATTCTTCTTGCTCCTATTAATGTTACAATGATACAAATGAGGGTGTCTATATCTTTTTTCCCTCCTTCTTCTAGAATTGTCTAATCTAAGAATTCAATTCTATCTACCTGCAACTACTACTATAAATGCCTCTGTCTATCTCAGACGAGAGCGTATGGCTCGAGGTCTGATTAAATTTTTATTAAGGCGCCAAATTAAATGATCTCATTTATGTTCAGTGCATCAACTTCAAGGGAAAATTTAAAAATTCAAAAACTTGCGTTGGACGTCTTCCAGCTGTCTTCTGCTTCCACGTTGGTTTTGCTTGTCGTGAGGGATGCTCCTGCATCACGCATCCTCAACCTCCACGCTAAAATACTAGAAGTTCATCATGGCCCGAGGTGTTGAGTACTGATGATGCAACACTTCAAGAAGGCCCAATAACTGTGGAGGATCAGTTAAATTATGATGATGACTTAGTTTGTGCTTTCATGGAGACCAAGAAGAAGAAGAGGAAGAAAAACAAATGATTAGACATTTTATTATTAATACAAATACAATATATTTCTGGTCCAATGTAATGTATTTTGTTTTCCTAAATGTCATGAATGTTATTTTCTTTCATGTTTTTTTGTTTTAGCACATGGCGATGAATGTTTTTTGCTTACACTTAATGTTACTGTCATTTCTAATTATAGTTGTAAAATCTAGATAGATTGGGTATGGGGAAATGAGAGTGATGTGAGAGGGGGAGAGGGGCCAAAAGAGCTTCCACCTTCATGTGGTTGGTCCTGTTCAGTAGAGAATAATTTATTCTCGAAACAAAGAGAAGCTCATTCAGGTATTTTTTTTTAGTCATTAATTTGTATAGGTTGTTACATCTTTAATTAGTATTCTGAAATATAATTAAGTCATGTGATGAATCACAGGATGGAGAGGGGAAACATTGGAGGCACCCCATCACTCAAAGGTATGGATCTTGTTAAGGACTGGTTTAAGCTGATTTTTGGTTTATTTATGACTATCATGATATTTCGTAATGAATGTGGAGATCAATGATTTTTTTTAGGAAATTTGAATTTAAGAAGACAAAGTTATGCTGACTCCATGAGTGTTAAGGATGCATGGTGGTGGGCACAATCCCCAAGGTATGTGTCTCTATCCAACACTGTTGCTAGACTAAATCAATGTAGTACACACTGAATGCGGTGACCCTGAGGTTCATCATCCTCTTCATATGCTTCTTGCTCCTCCTAGGATGTTTGAACCTCCTAACCTAACCTATAAGGCTATCCCTACATACCTCGGCCTACCCTAAAACTAACCTACATCCTAAGCCTATCAATCCTAGAATCTTAGTGGCCTAACACAAGACATCTAGACCTAATCTCTATAGCTCCCTAAAGCTACTAAAGCTGCTAACTTGGCACTCAATTTAGGACTGACATAACTATTACAAAGATAGTCCCACCATTTTAATGCTAGATATAGATTCACTCTGACACAGTCCCCCATTCTTGGAAGTTTTGGGGCAATTAATATATCATTTGATTTATTGCAATGTCTAGAACAACATACCATTGTAACTATGTTTGGTTGTCTCCAAAATTACTCTGTATTTTTCATCTAGGGCATTAACTGACTAAAGCCAATAACTTGAATCATGTTCCTTCTAAC
>ML779762.1:356061-377074 GCA_009831015.1 Picea engelmannii | reverse complement strand
GCGCCCGGCGCAACGAAAGAGCTCTAGGTGAAGGGATCGTCAGACGCAGTTGTCGTATCTGACGCACCCACACACACACACATGCAAAGAATATAACACATACCCAACAAAATGCCAGAGTAATGAACAATAGTTTTGGATATATTTCTCTCCAAATCTGAAGCACGAAAGAAGTAATTTATAAGCTCATCTATCACCTTCCATTCTGCTAAAGTAGCTCTGGTCATTAATAGCACATAATAATAAAAAAATAGATTTAGGATCCTTACTACTCTGGACACCTTGATGCCAGTTAACTTCCCCTCAACTTGCCCTGTTTTTAGTAAAATAATGAGCCCCTCCATTACCAAAATAAATAACAAAGGAGAGTAGGGGCATCCTTGTCTCAATCCTCTACCTCGCTGAAAAAGGAAGTTGTCTCTCCATTAATTAGGACCGCATAAGTTGCACTGATCACACAACTCATAATCCAATTGGTAGTCATCAGAACAAACCGCGATTGTATTAAACTCAGTCTAAGAAAATCCCAATTGATACAGTCATATGCGTTTTTTAAGTCTAGCTTTAGAATCAGGGCCTATAAATTTTTCCTCTTGATGTTGTGTAGACACTCTTGGGCCGTCCCAATAGCATCTAGAATCTGTCTCCCTTTTAAAAAACCCAATTGCTCTTCCAGGAGGGCTCGTGAAAGAATTGGTTTGATCATGTTTGCAATAATTTTCGCTATAATTTTATAGCACAAGTTACATGTCGCAATTGGTCTGAAGTCCCCAAAGGTCATTGGTTTGTTGACTTTGGGGATGAGGACCAAAAATTCGAGTTTATAGCTTTATTAACCACTCCTTCTCTCCTAGAGTCCTCTATTACATTCAACAACTCATCCCCCACCAGCTCGAAAACGTGGATAAAAAGCTCCACCGTCCATCTGTCAGGGTCTGGACTTCTATCTTTTGCAAAGGATTTAAGAACTTCCCATATCTCCTCCTTCTTGAACGGATTTTCAAGGCGAAGAGTGTCTTGTTCAGATATAATACAAGGGAAGAGACTGGCTAAGGAGACCCGATCAACAATAAGTGTCTCATCCTCTACTGAAGATCCTTTGAAATATCTGAACGCCTCTGCTAAAATCGTGTCATTACCTATCATCAAAATTTCTCCATAATTAATGGTTATGAATGATTAAACCCATTGAGTTGAAAAGAATAGGATAGAAGGCTCATTTTCCTAAATTACATATAATTAAACTATTTGAAAAAAAAGGGACTGAAAGAGTTCTTTAAAAAAATCTAATTCAAACAAGATAGGGAATAAAAAATCATACATTTTAACCATGGATTCACACCCGTGTTTTGAATTTATTTTATTTTTAAGTTTCATCACATCCCTAGGGTGTTGTTTAACTATTCTATGTTTGTGTCCTCCTCTTCGAAATCCGACAACATAAATCCCCATGAAATCACAGTTTTTTGTTGTTTAAATTGCATTTTTGAATGCATAAATGGATTGAGCGTGCTAAAAACCCCATGGAGTACTCTGATTATACATATTTAACCACTAAAATTTGCAGATCCAACAATATCTCGTCGGAGTTCGTATAAATATCCCCAAAGAATATGACCGGAAAAGGGAAAAAACATAGCACATTTAGACTATGACCATCTCTGGTAACAAGAAAACGGGCCTTCTTCGTAGGACTTCGTCTGATTGATGGATCAATGTGATGGAAGAAAATAAAAAAATAGATTATATATGAGGTAATAAATAATCGAAATAGCAATTTTGAATATGATCGTAATTTCAAAAAAATCATACATAGTATCCAGAAATTTAATACAACAATATAATAATAATTGTGATTGATTTTAACAGAGATCAAATCATTAAGCATAGCCAGAAAAAGAACATAGAAACAAAATAAACAACAAAATGGAGATCAAATAATTAAACATAACAAAAGAAGAATGGAAAGACTCACAACAGGTAGAATGATCAATAGATTATTAGTCTAGGAGTTTGTGGAACTTTTTTTATCTCTACTTCCTTTCTTCCGTATCCTCTAACATTTTTTACCTCCTCCCTCTCTTCAATATCATTATTCATGCCTATATATCTTACTTTTATTTGAGTCTTTCTTATATTTTTATTTCTTACATCTTATTTTTGTCTTGTCTTGTCTTCTATTTTTTTTTTCTTACCATCTTCTCAATGGGTTTGTGTAAACAATGAAAATTTTATACCAACCCGTATTTTTTTGGGGTGAGGATTGATGATTTGGTATAATATTAATCTTCAACAAATTTATAAGAAACATAACAATAATCTCAACCTTACTTGTAAATAGTTGCATTTCTACCATAATTTACAAGACACTAAAAAAATTAATACACTCATAAATTAATAAAAGAATCGAAGAAAATATGACACACATGACTGGGCACTAAAATTTATGTGGAGTGATACAACAAACTCATCTCAATAAAATTATACATCCACATGGATTTCAGTGCATTTCGTTTTAGAAAGGTGCATGGGATGTGTGTGATTTAAAACTTGTTGTATAAACTAGCTTTAGTGGGGTAAGAGGGTTCATAGGTCCTAGAAGTTGAGCCCATGGTTTTGATACTATATGTAATGGTTTAAATTAAAATAAATATTAATACATTAATAAATATAGTGTAAAATCTTTGGCTAGAAGGGTGCAGACACTCTCGTCCAAATCCTTAAGGAGACGGAATTTGGGGTTGCTATGACACCCAAAAGTCTCACTAATTGGGCAAGTAGGTGTTTTGGACGTGCAAACATGCCAAGCAACTTTCCCAAGCATGAGGCGAATGGCAAGGTTGGGCGCACCAAAGAGGTTAGGGTGCGTCAACATGAGGAGCACACCCAAGGTTGGGGTAGGCCAGTCCCAAAGGACACAAAGGTTGAAAAGCGCATGGGTACATTTGGTCATGTGGGTCCGCAAAGGGGTGCATCGGTTCATTTGGGCACATTGGTCCACGAAGGGGCGTGACACACCCTAAGGACACAAAAATTCCCAAAGGTGATGTTTGGAGTCCATATAAAAGAATAAGGGTGCACAACCAAGAAGGAAAAAGGAAGAGAGAAAGATCAGAGTCAACGTTCTATGAAAAATTTGGACAAAGAGGGGTGAGCTCGCTCAAGGATCCAAGTCGCTCCACATGGGAGGACTTGTACTACCTTGAGGTCATGATGTGGATAGAGTTGGGGTGACCTTCTTTGGATTGAGTCTAGCAATAGGAGGGGTGACTTTGGAGTTGGGGAAGTCTTGTCACAGGTTTGGATGACACATGCTATGGGACAAAACCGTAGGTCTGTGTGAAGTCTTGAGATAGAGAAGAGATGGTGAGTCTGCAATGGGAACACATCTAGGACACACAACATGAGTCTTGAAAGTTGTTGTGACGAATGAGCCTTGGTGTGAAAAATTTGTGTATGAGTGTCTTGGTGAGGTGAGGCAAGTCATGCGACTCTTCCCATGTTGTAAATTGTTAGCACATAAACTTTTCAAAGCCTTGTGAGTTGTGGTTTCTACCCAGGTTTGTAATTTTCGCCTGTTTTTCCTCCTTTTGTAGACCCGATCATAAGTTTTCTTCTCAGCTAGTAGTTTTCTACTATTTTCCTCCATCTGTTTGATAGACCTATTTTTCCTTAGCAGCTTGCCTGAGAAATATCGACCCTAAGCCTTTCTGTTTTCCCTAAGTTTGATCGCTTCTCTCTTTACCTCCATCGTTGATCCTTCTATTTTCCTTAGCCCTCGGCCAGTCATCCAAGTAATCATTCACAAGATGCAGTCATGAGAACCAAACGAAACACTTGAAGTGGTTTGATGTGGACGCAAATCAAGAGAGCGAGCAAGATTAGCTTTCAACAGTAGATATCCTTCAAGCAGATCAGATCGATGACCATCGAGTGATCGGGACCATACAATTGCACGAAGTATAGCATCATCCAGAGGTCCGAAATCGCAAGGCCATCCTAGCTGTTGATCCTGGGAAGGACGCGTAGCACAGGATCAACATTTCACTGACTCGTAGAATGGAGCAGTCAAACACCGAGTCATGAGGACTCGTGAAACGCAAATTCGTGAAATTATCTCGGTCATCCATTTCAAAAGGACACGTGGCACAAGATCTGAACCAAGGAGAAATTATTTTCGGGAAGGTTGAGCTGAGAATTGCCAATGGTCCAAGGTCTTGAAATGTCGATACGATCCTCGCCTTCCATTTCAGAGGGGCGTGTGTCATCTGATTCGAGGGATCGTGATTTCGCGACTCAGAGGTTTAAGCATGGAGCAAAACGTGAACTCGTGAAATGTGAAATCATGATGCACTTGAGAGTTAGGCCCATGATCATAGCCCAGGGTCATATGGAAAGTGGGGCCAAAGAAAGGTAAACGCCTGACTGAGTGACGGGTGGCCAAAGCTATTCGAGGAGATGACCATTCCCGTCAGATTCGAGGAAAATCTAACTGTTGATCCAGTTGAGCCATTTCACAGGAATGAGCATCAGGATATTTGAAATTGGGGGGAGTGAAAACTCCCGAAATATGAAATCTCGATATTTCATATGGACAAACACAGGGTCACGGCCTGCGGTCGCGTGGGGCAAAGGAAAGGGAGTTGCGCAAAAGATCAAAGTGCCCGAGTTGGTCACATAGAAGGATCTACGTGGCTTTGAGGTGCCATAATTTCCTCAAAGGAATTGTGAGCTCACCTGGAGCATTCATGGGTGTCAGGCCTCGTCCTAATCCCAATAAAAGTAGTAAATGAAAATGGGGAAGGTGGTTGAAACCTCGTTTCACCACATAAATGGAAAGCATGGAAAATATGGCCGTGGAGGGTGAACTATCAGCCGAAAGTTCCCCTGTCATGGATTTTCTTGTGAATCCCATGCCGATCTAATATTGCGTCTGATAGAAGAATGCAAGTGTAGCCTGACAGATAAAGATGCAGACGCCAAGCCTTGAATGAAATGACCAGAATGCGCTTCTCAAGGGAGCAAGTTGTTTTGAGTATAAATACTCAGTTTTGATATTTTTTTAGGGTCTATGGTTGAGAAAATATCTTGTATTGTAAAGTTTTAGTAAAGCCTCTAATTTCTGGCTATGTATCTGTATTTGAGACTTATTGTTTAATGACAGTCAACTTTTTTGCTCCATCTTATTTTCCTCTGATATTGAAAGAGTTCATGATTGACTGATTCACTTGAATTATTGTGACCACATTATGATGAAAGTTTGATTATAGTGTTGTTATAATTCCTTTCAGTTTCCTTGAGATTTAAATTCAATAAGTTCTTGTGTTTAAATTTTTCCTCTTTGGGCTGCTGGAAGACCTGATGTCTGCAACAGACCTCTAGATTTTCCTCACTAAATTCTTCCTCCTACTCACCTTTACTACGACCTATTGATTGAAGTTAAACCAAGACCTCACCTACTTGTGCATATCAGTCCATTTTTTTGAGTTAAGACAATATTTTATTGAGACTGCACCCATTTGACCTTTTTATAACCAACCTGTGACATAAAAATTTGATGGGTATTGGGCTTGCCTTTCCTGCAATCTGAAGAGTGAATTCCGGTGCTAACATTTATGGCACCATTGTCGGGGACGAAATTGAATATTTTCCCTAGGATTGAACGAAAAAGATTACTAGTTCTAAAGGTGTATCAGAACTTAGTACATCAAAGATTGCAAATGTGAACCTAGAGACTCCATTGATGTGAATCCATTGGCGACTCCACTTTTTCAGCTATGGCTTCTTGAGGTAGACACACGAGGTCTACTCTGCAATTGCCTTTAGAAACACCTGAAGTCAACCCAGAGAAAATTGTCAGAAAGGGAAAGGCCCTTCGAGAAGGTACGTCTACTATTGAACCATGTATTTATGATGATTTTCATTGTCCTCCTATAGAAACTCCTATATCTGCTTCTCATTTTCCTATTATCCTTATGTTGGAGTTTCCCGAACTTTGAATTTCAGGAGTGTTCCTGTTGAGTTTTCCCCTCCTGGTCTTGGATTGGAGGGAGAAATATTTTTCACTCCTCTCTCCCCTGAAGTTGTACCTTGGTCTAGACCCCAGACCTCGAAATATTTTCCCACTCTAGGTTTTATTACTCCTCCTCCTATTAGAGTTACTGATTTTGCAGAAAGGGAAACCTCTTTTCCCTCAAGCCCTGTAGCCTTTTCTCCAAATCCTCTATTGTTTCTCTTTCCTCCCGAAATCTCAGTTACAATCTCCCCTGTTCGAACCCCTTCCCCTCCTAGTTCTCCTCCACCTATTATCCCTATGACAGGTGCCAACCCTCCTAGAAATAGAAAGGATGCCATAGTGGTTGCAAGATATGCCCCTCTAGTCCTACCTCAGCCAATGAATTCTCTCCATGCTGAAGATTACCTAAATTATATGCCCAATTTCATGGGAGAAGAAGACATAACTGTTAAGGAGCACCTTGCTTCCTTCTACAATTATGCAGACAATCTGAATATTGAAAATGAGGACGTCTAGATGAGAGTCTTTGTCCAAAGCCTTGATGGTGAGGTTAGGAAATGGTTTAGAGGGTTGACCCATGGATCCATTACTGGGATTGAGGCCCTATACGATGTTTTCTTGAGGCAATGGGAGGACAAAAAGGACTTTATGTATTATATCACAGAGTTTGTGTCCCTAAAGAGAAAAGAGGGAGAATTTGTCTCTGACTTCTCCAAAAGATTCAAAAAAATGTACAATAATATCCCTGCTGAGATAAATCATACATAAGCCTCTAACAAGATTACCCATGCTAGTGCTTTTGATCCTGAGCTCTACCTCATGTTGAGAGAAAGAAGAGCTACTTCCTTGGCACATATGCAAGATGCAACCCTAGAGGTAGAATCCAATGTGTTAGCAGTTGACAGACTTAGGAATAAAAACGACAAAGACAGAGAGAGAGGGAGAGTTGAGGCCCCAACGTCTGGTTCTTCTACATCTAACCCTCAAGTAGATGAATTGACCAAGATGGTGAAGTACCTGTCTGCAAAAATGGAGAAGATGAAATTCGAAGGGAAGTAAGGTTATAAAAATGTCCAAAATGTTGATAACATAGCCAGCTTCAGAAGACCAAACAATGCCCCTCAAATAGTCCCGAGAGAGCCTAGAAACAGAGATACGGATGATTAGAAAATCCAAACCCCCCTCCAAAATAACCTCTTTTTTTTTATGAAGAGAGGGAGGAAGAATACCTTGATCCTGAAATCCATTGTCTTAGAGACACCTCCCCATTTCCCCATTTGACTCAATCTACACACAAGGAATCCCGCATGAACAGTCAAATAAATGAGCTAAGTAAGGGTTAGAGGGACAATAGAGGTCCCAATAAATATAACCTTAGGTCAAAGAATAAAGAAGGGAAGTCTGACGTCCCTGATCAGCCTTCCAGAGTAGAGAATCCTGCTAAAGATGCAAGAAAAAACAACAAAGAAAAGAAAGATCAGAGCCCCTCACCGATACCCAAAGACCCTCTCCCAGAAGTGAGACAAGTTCTGAATCCTCTTTCCTCCTTCAACTTTGAACACGAAATTCAAAATATCAGAATCATTGTGCCCCTTTCAGAGCTAGTCAATCATGAAGATTTCAAAAAATCCCTCTTTAACCTGTTGCAGTATGAGCCATCTTTCCATTCCACAGACTCAGTAAATCTTCAAGATGAAAATCCAGCAATCATGTTAGGTTCTATGGTAGAATAAAGAGATGATTCTTCCCATCCCTTCTATACATCACTCAACATACATGATAATGTGTTTCATAGCTGTTTGATGGACTCAGGGGAATCTCATAATCTCATGCCCAAAACTGTCATGGAAGAACTTGGGTTAGAAATCACAAAGGCTTATCATAATTTGTACTCTTTTGATTCAAGGAGAGTGCAATGTATTGGGGTCATCAAAGATCTAGTCATGACCTTGTTTCAGCTGCCCGTAAAGAGTGTGGTCATGGATATCTTGGTGGTTGATGTTCCCCCCAAGTTTGGCATGCTCTTGTCAAGATCTTGGATAAAGAGACTTGGGGGAACCTTGCAGATGGACCTCACATATGCTACTATTCCAGTGTTCGGAGGGGAGCATAGGAGACTGTAAAGAGAAGCTCAGTTGGACTACATTATTAGTGATGAAGAAGACCCCACCAATCATCCTATCTTTGCACTCGACACTGATTTGGGATTTAATTTGTTACAACTCATTGATACTCCCGAAGCTCATCTTGAAATCAGAAAGAAACCCATCTCTTTTCGTGAAATACCTCCTCCAATTACTTATGTGTCGAAGATGTTCTTCGACGGAGCCTCTTCTAGGGAAGGTGCTGGTGCTGGTGCTGGAGTGGTTCTTGTATCACCTTGTCAAGAAGCCATACCTTTTTCCTATAAACTAGAATTTGAAGCTATCAACAATGTGGCAGGGTATGAGGCTCTTGTTTTGGGTTTAAGGGTTGTGAAAGACATGGGGATCGAAGAGATAACAGTATTTGGATATGTTGAACTAATTGTTCATCAGGTAAAAAATGTTTATCAAGCCAAGCACCCTAGGCTAAAGACTTACAGGAATGAGGTGTGGGACCTAATTGACAATTTCTTCTCAACCTTCAACATTTCATTTATTCCAAGAGAGGAAAATACTATGGTTGATTCTTTGGCCATCTTAGCGAGCCAGTTCAAGATCCCACTACCACCTAAGCTCAAGTATGATGTTGAGATTAGATATAGGCCTCTATACCTAATAATATCAAGCATTGTAAGGTGTTCAAGGATGATCTTGAAATCAAAAGATTCCTTGATTCGATCAATGAGTTCTCTACATTACACATTGATCAGGATCATGATTCTGAAAGTGACCCTCCCCTTGAAATATTTTTGAATGAAATTGCTAATCACCATATTGTTCAGTTGCCTAGCAACCACATTCCAAAGGAACTAGTTCCTTTAGAAATATTGTTCGATGTGAACGATGTGGCTGTAAAGTTTAAAGGCCCAACTGAGGATGTTGATGTAGCTGAGTGAAATATTTGCACGGAGAAGGATCTGAAATTTGTCAAGCTGTCAAGAATCCTATCAAGGGAGCAGAGAGTTGAGTATACTGAGCTATTAAAATAATTTGCTTATGTGTTTTCTTGGACCTACGAATACCTCAGAACATATGACACGAGTGTTATTGAACATAAGATCCCATTGAGAGAGGAGGCCAAACCATTTAGGCAGAAATTAAGACAAATAAATCCTATGATGTTGTCTACTATGGAAAAGGAGGTAAAGAAGTTGTTGGCTGCCCAAATCATTGTCCATTTGAGATATTCTAAATGCGTAGCCAACCTAGTCCCAGTGAGAAAGAAAAATGGAGAAATCAGACTGTGTGTTGATTTCAGAAATCTGAACAGAAGCTCTAAGAAGGACAATTACCCTTTCCCAAAGATGGAACACATATTGCAGAAGGTGACAGGATCATACAGAATCTCCATGATTGATGGATTTTCTGGCTACAATCAAATATCTGTCCTACCTGAAGACAGAGAAAAGACAACCTTCACCACTCCTTGGGGCACATTCATGTATGCCAAAATTCCTTTTGGATTGATGAACGCAGGAGCAACCTTCCAGTGAGCCATGGACATCGCCTTCATTGGAGAAAAATATAAATTTGTGGTCATCTATCTAGATGACATAACAATCTTCTCCAAATATGATAAAGAACATTGTCAACATCTGAGAAAGGTCTTCTTGAAATGAAAAAGGTTTGGTCTCTCCCTCAATCCCAAGAAGACTTTATTTGCCATGCAAGAAGGAAAATTGTTTTGACACATTGTATCAGCCGAGGGGGTTAGGATTGATTCAAGCAGGGTAGAATATATTCAAGCCTTATCTCTTCCCAGATCCAAGAAAGAAGTTCAGTCCTTCCTGGGAAAAAATGATTTTTTGAGAAGGTTTGTTTCAAATTTTGTTGAATTGGTGAAGCATATCACAGCCATGCTCAGGAAGGGGATCAAATTAAAATGGATTTTTGAGTCTAGATAATCCTTCAACCAAATAAAGAAGGCACTGACTAAGGCACCTGTGCTAATCAGTCTTGATTATTCCAAGGATTTTCAGATTTTTTCTTTTTCTTCATTTGACACAGTGATTGTTGTTTTACTACAAAAGAACGATGCAGGACTGGAGCAACCTATTTCCTTTTTCAGTAGAGCACTGAGAGACGTAGAGGTTATATATGACATCATGGAGAAGCAGGCCTATGCCTTGGTGAAATCTCTCAAATCTTTCAAAGTCTATGTTTTGCATTCAAAGATCATTTCATATGTTCCTTCAGCTTCTGTGAAGGACATTCTGATTCAACCTGACATAGATGGGAGAAGGAGCAAGTGGATTGCCAAAATTCTTGAGTTTGATCTGGAAATAAAACCCACCAAACTAGTTAAAGTCCAAGGTTTAGCCAAGTTGTTGGTTGAATATAATTGTAAATCTATGGGGGTTAACTTCATCAACACTTGCTCAAAAAACCACCAGGTTGAAGCGCCTAATAAAAATCTTCAGGACAATCCTCAATTGGCAGAATGCAATTGGTATAAAGACATTATATATTTTATGTAGGAGTTGTGACCTCAAAATGGTATGGGAAAAAGAAAGGCAAGAGCTTTAAAGCTCAAAGAAATTAGATATTTCCTTATTGACCAGGTTCTGTATTGGAAGGACCCTCTAGGAGTTCTCTTAAAATGTTTAGACCCACAAGAGACCCAAACGATTATGTTTGATTTTCATGACAACCTGTGTGGGGGACATCATTTATGGAAAACCACAGCGTACAAAATTCTTAGGGCTGGGTACTACTGGCCTACTCTATTCAGTGATGTCTATGCAAAGATCAAGGCTTGTATCAAATGTCAGAAATTATTTGGGAAGCAACAGCTTAAGTCTCTACCATTGAAGCATGTACTAGCTTCAGGACCCTTTCAACAGTGGGGCCTAGACTTTATTGGTGAAATTCATCCTCCTTCAAGCGGTCAACACAGGTGGATGCTAACTGCAACAGATTATTTCACCAAATGGATAGAAGATATCCCCACAAGAAGTGCCTCTCACAAGCTGATCATTGGTTTTCTTGAAGATATTATGGCAAGTTTTGGTTGCTCGACCATAATCATCACTGATAACGTTGTATCCTTCAAAGATGAACCATTGATCAATTTTTGTGAGAAATTCAGAATTTTGTTGATCCACTCTACCCCTTACTATCCGTAAGGCAATGGATTAGCAGAGTCCTCCAACAAGATCCTGATAAAGATTATCAAAGATTGTTAGAGGACAACAAGAAAGCATGGGATTCAAAGCTCAAATTTTCTCTGTGGGCTGATAGAGTGACAACAAAGAAGTACCTAGGTATCTCTCCTTTCCAACTTGTATATGGGACTGAAGCAGTTTTTCCTTCTCATCTTGCCCTACCTGTAGCGAAATTCTTCCAAGACTGCCAAGAAGAGATTGATGACATGATCAAGAGAATTCATCAACTGGTAGAAGTACAGTAGACTAGAGAGTAGGTGATGGGCAGAGTGCATGACCGTCAACATAAAATCAAGCAGGCCTTTGACAAGAAAGGCAATAAAGAGGATTTCCATCGAGGATATCTAGTGCTCAAGTGGGATGTGCCCAGACAGGACAAGGGAAAGCATGGTAAATTTGAATCCCTTTAGATTGGACCCTTCAATATTTCTAAGGAATTTCCCAATAATACTTATAGGTTGCAGAATCTGGAGCGTGATGAAGTTTTTGTTGGCCCTGTAAATGGGCACTTCCTGAATTTTTTTTTTGTTTAAAGCCGCAATCGGTGTCCCACCATTGTAAATACCATCTTTTGTTTTATGTTTATTTATTTTTTAATAGGAGCCTCCATAACCCAAAGAAAATGCACTGGAACTACTGGTTCTTGGTAGCTCGCAGGGAGCATGCCATCCCCTGTGGAGCCAATGTTAGCACATAAACTTGTCAAAGCCTTGTGAGTTGTGGTTTCTACCTAGGTCTGTAATTTTCATGTGTTTTTCCTCCTTTTGCAGACCTGATCATAAGTTTTCCTCTCAGCTAGTAGTTTTCTGTTGTTTGCCTCCATCCGTTTGGTAGACCTGTTTTTTCCTTAGCAACTTTCTTAAGAAATATAGGCCCTAAGCCTTTCTGTTTTCCCTAAGGTCGATCACTTCTCTCTTTAACTCTGTCATTGATCCTTCTATTTTCCCGAGCCCTCAGCCAATCATCCAAGTAATCATTCACAGGCCGCAGTCATGAGCACCAAACACAACACTTGAAGTGGTTTGATGTGGACACAAATCAAGTGAGCGAGCAAGATCAAATTTCAACGACAGAGATCCTTCAAGAAGATCAGATCGATGGCCATCGGGTGATTGGGACCATATAGTTGCATGAAGTATAGCATCATCCAAAGGTCCAAAATCGTGAGGCCATCCTATTTGTTGATCTTGGGAAGGACGCGTGGCATAGGATAAACGTTTCACTGACTCGCGGAATGGTGCAGTCAAAGATCAAGTCATGAGGACTCGTGAAACGCGAAGTCGCGAAATGATCTGGGTCGTCCATTTCAGAAGGACACATGGCACAGGATCCGAACCATGGAGAAAGTCTTTTCGAGAAGGCTAAGGTGAGAAATGTCGATGGTCCAAGGTCCCGAAATGTCAATGTGATATGGGCCGTCCATTTCAGAGGGACGTGTGTCATCCGATCTGAGGGATCATGATTTCGTGACTTAGCGATTTGAGCATGGAGCACAATGTGAACTTGCGATATGCGAAATCGTGACGCGCCTGAGAGTTATGCCCACGATCACAGCCCAAGGTCATATGGAAAGTAGGGCCAAAGAAAGGTAAGCACCTAATTGAGCAATGGGTGGTTGAAGTTGTTCGAGGAGATGATCATGGTCGTCAGATTCAAGGTAAATTTGATAATTTATCCAGCTGATCCATTTCGCGGGAATGAGCATCGGGATATTTGAAATCAGGGGGAGTGAAAACACCCGAAATATGAAATCCTGAGATTTCATATGGACAAACACAGGGTCACAACCTGCGGTCATGGGGGGCAAAGGAAAGGGAGCTACGCAAAATATCAAAGCACCCAAGTTGGTCACAGAGAAGGATCTGCGTGGCCTCGAGGCACCATAATTTCCTCAAAGTAATTGTGAACTCGCTTGGAGCATTCATGGGTGTCAGGCCTCATCCTGATCCCAATAAAAGTAGTAAATGAAAATGGGGAAGGTGGTTGAAACCTTGTTTCACCACATAAATGGAAAGCATGGAAAATCTAGTTGTGGAGGGTAGACTGTCAGCCAAAAGTTCCCCTGTCATGGATTTTCTTATGAAGCCCATGCCGATATGATCTTGCGTCTGACAGAAGAATGAAAGTGCAGCCTAACAGAAGAAGACGTAGATGCCAAGCCTTGAATGCAATGACCAGAGTGCGCTTCTCAAGGGAGAAAGTTGTTTTGAGTATAAATAGTCATTTTTGATATTTTGTTAGGGTTGATGGTTGAGAAAATCTCTCGTATTGTAAAGTTTTAGTAAATCCTCTGGTTTCTGGTCATGTATCTGTATTTGAGACTTCATGTTTAATGACAGTCGGCTTTCTTGCTCCATCTTATTTGCCTCTGATACTGAAAGAGTTCATGATTGATTGATTCACTTGAATTATTGTGACCACGTTATGATGATAGTTTGATTATAGTGTTGTTATAATTCCTTTCAGTTTCCTTGAGATTTAAATTCAAGAAGTTCTTGCGTTTAAATTTTTCCTCTTTGGGTTGTTGGAAGACCTGATGTATGCATCAGACCTCTACATTTTCATCACCAAAGTCTTCCTCCTACTCACCTTTACTACGACCATATGACTGAAGTTAAACCAAGACCTCACCTGCTTGTGCATATCAGTCCAGTTTTCTGAGTTAATAGGATATTTTCTTGAGACTACGCCCATTTGACCTTTTTATAACCAACCTATGACATAAAAATCTAATGGGTATCGGGCTTGCCTTTCCTGCAATCTGAAGGGAGACTTCCGGTGCTAACATAAACCAAGTTGATAGTGCTCATATTATAATTGTTTCACACCAATAAGACTTAGTAGGGTGTTAGGCATGTCTTGTGCTACTTTCACTATATCTTTCTGTCTCTTGTTTGTTTCACAAGTGTTCTCTTTATTTCATGTGTTCATGGATGTATTCTTAAATGACTAAGTGTTAAGCCATTAACAAATTGTCTAAGCATACAAGTGAGTTGCACTAGAGTAGGAGTGTGACTCACCCATCCTCTATAACGAAGTATGGGTACGCTTTAGGTGAAGAGGCTTAGTTCGAAAGAAGTATCCTTGGTGTTGCCAAGCAGCCAAGTGAGAATCGTCGCAATGTCGTATGCCCTCAAGAGGTGCACGATTGTAAGATTTGAGTAGGCATCATGTAGAGACATGACACATAGAAATTTGAAACCCCTGAAAACATAAAGATGTGTTAATACTTGATTACATAATTTCCGAAGAAAAAGTGAGTCGTGAAAAACTTATTTGAGAGTTGAAGAAATCAACTAACTTACAACTCTACAAATTACAAACCATTGCACCCCAATCTTTGATCCAACATGTTGCAATAGAGTGTGAGGGATGACTCTTCTCCCAACCAACCCCTCGATCATCACGACTGAGAGCCGCCAAGCCCTTAATCAACTACCTATGTCATCTTCCAAGCCTTTTTCCTCAAATTTCCCAATTAAAAGATGTCAAAATTTCTTCTCCACCTTTGTTATATATAATTCTTCTTGCCCATCCATGCATGAGTTACACTTATCATTAAGTAATTAATCATACAAGTTTTAACATTTTCTTAATCCCTTTTTAGCAATATCTCTTATTTTTATCTTTTTATTTTATTATAATTTCTTATTTATTTATTTATTTTATTATTATTATTATTTACTTCATTATTATTATTTATTTATTAGTTTAATACCATTTATTTATTATTTATTATTTATTATTTTAATTGAAAGTACGGGGCATTACACAACATTTATAACACCTAGTCACTCTACCTCTATAGAAGAAAGAGCGATGACAACTTGCTTCTTGCTAGAATAGAGAGCCACGATGGAAGAAATAACAAAAGATGGACTTGTAGTCATCAAGATCACCAACCCAATCGAATTCAGCGTAACCCACTAAATTTTCATTACCATTGATAGAATATCGAACGCCATATGTGTGTGTCCCTCTAATGTAGCGGATAATTCTCTTTGCAACTTTCGAAAGAAGCTCATGCAGTTCCTGTATGAAATAGGAAACCAACCCCACTATAAAGGAAATATCGGGATGACTGTGCAGTGTGAGTGATGTGGGAAAATCCCACTCAAGCATATTTCAAAACCAAAGGCGCGAAACAAAAATCCCTGACTATATTTTATTAATAAAAAAAACAAGCATATATAGTTATAAATCAATAAAAACGTCTTCAACCAATATGAAGGAAAACGCCTAAAAATTAGAAACTCAACATAATAATAGAGATGTGGCTTCAATCACTGTGGAGACAAGCTCTTATAAACTAAAAATGGAACACGATAATAGAGATAGTTGGAGAGATTATCTCAACTACTCCATGAGACTAGCAACTACTCCATAAGACTAGGAACATAATACTCACACAATAACAAGAAGGTTCATACCAAATAATGTTTAAGTATTTAATATTCCCATCATTCCTCCCAACCAAATAAGCATTGGATACCAATTCTTTTAGGAAATAGGAGAAACACTATTGGTATAACCATTGTTGAATAAACAAGATGCAAATGTTGACCAATTGAAATAATAGTTTTTGAAGGATCAGTTAGGTTCTTTATCTCCCATCTCGCCTTTTGATATGTGTTGAAAGTATCGTCCATGCCCAACTAATTGGAATGAACCTAAAAGGAAGCCTTGGGGGATTGATGACGAACCAAAGAAAAGAGGGTAACATATTGTAACTTCCAAGCACGGAAAGAACCTTATATAAGGTTAGATACTCTGAAGGGTGAAGAATGTCCTCCAAAGATGGTTCCTTGTGGAAATTGTGGCCAATGAATGAGGAAAGGAAATGTTGATCGAGGAGATGAAAAAGAGTCCTTTATTGTAGAAACCAAATGCTACAAAGATGGATGTGGATAGGGTTACCGGATGATGTTTTATCTATAGTATTTACATCAATTATGTTACATTAAGTCACTTGAAAATTATTTTCTTGTAGTGTAATTTCATATTTTTGGTTATTGGGAATAAGCGAGGATTCTACGATGGAATTTTCAAAATATGAATCAAGAACATAATTCCCTAAAATAGGAAACTCTGAGGAAGACGTTTCATCAGTTGCTTCTAAGTCAGTCATAGTATGTTTCATATATTTCTTGCGATCTATTCTGATTTTATTTGGTTGTCCATTCTAATGATGCCAAAGGTGTGACCAATCAAATGTAAAATAACGTTGAAGATTTTGGGACCAATCTCTTTTGAGAAGTAAACTATAAGCTTTGAGATATCAATAATAATGATACCAGTAATCAAGTGAAATTTGGGATCTAAGGTGATACATATTAAGACATCTTTTTTTTCTCATATGACTTTAACCTCTGACCTATCTAACTGAATGATGTGAGTAGAGCACTTTGTTGGGAGGTAAAAACATGAATATGGGTTAGTCTTTTATGATAGCATGTTATTCAACCATATATTAGGAGACTTCAAATATACATGAAAAGGTTTATGAAACATTTTTTAAAAATAAGTGCAACACTACTAGAATCTATGTACTTGTTCATTGTAAAAACACTATGTCAAAATTGAATGGTTAACAATGAAAAATCGAAGTTGTCTGACAACACTGTTTGGAATGTTTTCTGGAAAAACAAGCAAAAATATTAAATCTCACATGATTCCTAAACATGCAACACAAACATCAAACTCAATGTCAACAAATAATTCCCGCGTTAGAGTTCATGAGATAAAGCCAAATTTGAGCACAATCACTATTGTAAACCATACTTATCCATTGCTAAAGAAGTGGATGATTCTTAAACAATGTAAGGTGGCAGAGTGCATACAAATCAATATTTTATCATTCAAAGCTCACATAACGAAAGACTACACAACAATAGCCAAACTAAAGAACACAATCCCAAACTTAAAATTTTATTCTGAAGCACCATAGATCCACTGCTATAAGATTATATATCATGTCAATTCATTGCAACCAACCTATTGTACATGTACATTATCATAGAAATGGCTCAAATCTTTAGTGAAAATAATGAAAACTTGATGTATTGAAGGGGATCAGTGTTCCATATCTCACTAGAGAAAACAATAAAGTGGTCTACATCAAGAGCAAGTGCAGAGGCTAGTAGTAATGCATTAGTCTAATCCATGCTCCCACTGCTACTCTCTCTTGGTGCATGTTATACAAGTCTTTTGCTAATTAACTTGGAAATGATTTTGTTTGTATGTAATGCTAACACACACATTAAAAATTATTCTAAACGAGAGAATTTGTGTGAACTTATGTAATGGATAATTGTAAGGGATTCGATCTGGCTAACTACAAACCACTAGGATTTCCATACACCACACATATTTCATAGTTTATAATGGCATGCCAACAAACCATTAAGATTTCCGTTTAAAAAATACTTCACGCATCACATATCAGATGGTCCATGGCATTGCTAGAAATACAATACACAAAAAAGATCCTATTAAAACCCAAGTGTAACAGTTTAATGACAATTGTTTAGCATAATCTCACCTAAGGGTTGAATTCAATTGTTTCTATATTACAGTAAAAGTACTATGGGTTATCTAATTGATGTCCAATTAGAATCTATAAGTAATATATGAGGATATTATCCATTAATGCATGGTATAATTCTTTTCTTGGTTGGAGGTTGCATGCAGACATGTGTTTAACTCGGTTCATTTCATGTTTTATTGCAATGATCACTTTGGAATTCATTTAATATTTAACCAGTATAATAAAATTGGTACATAGAACCTCCAAAATAGAGATAAACATTAATTTGTTCCTTCACAACCCTACAAATTTTATAAACAAAATAATTTCCAATTTCCAGTATAGAGCTAAATAACTTATCTGTTGAATATTGAAAAATATGTAACTGGTTGAGACTGAGTGATTTCCACCTAACAGTAGGTAGTTCGTTGTGAACACCGCCCCCTAGCCAAGCTATGATACCACCAATATGAAGTGGGAAAAATACATTCACCCAAATCAATGCATCGTAAACATTAATGCCTTGCTTTAAGAGTTAAACGATTTGCATTTAGTAGAGATCTATTTATTGATTGGTTAAGGGTTACATAATTGATTTTGGGTTACAGGTTAAGGGTTACATGATTGATTTTGGGTGAGTTCAACATAGTTTTTCAAAAAAAAAAATCTTAACGCCCCTTCTGTGCCAAATCGATGCCTAATAATCCTCAACGATCAGCCCCCTAAGCCTAATGTTTCACCATTGTTGAATGGAAGTTCTCTATGGTTAAGAGAAAAAAAAAATTAAACTTGAAGTAAACTTACTTTCTTTGCACATTCGTATGATTTCAATATGATGTTCATAAGGGCTTAATGATAAGACCACATTGAATGTTGAAATTGCTAAATATTTATTAGTGTTGGTTTGTTATCTTGGAATTTATTTGGGACAGTGTTCCATCATACTTTTGTTCCAATATACCATATCATATAAAACCTACCCTTAAAGGTCTCAAATGAATATGTTATACCTAAATTGCTAACTAGTTCAATAAACTTTTGAAGGGTTAAGAGATATCATTTCTTTGGCATCTTGTTGGTTTATTGTTTCAACTCACTTCATACAACAGAATAATGCCCTAAAACATTCAATAACCTGCTCTAAATATTTCATTTTATGTGTTGATTTATGTCAATGAAATGTTCATTTGAAGATTTTGAACTTAAACTGATATTGAAAATACTCAAGCAATTCTTTATTTTCACAAATTTCAGTGGCTCATTTATCTTTTATAGTTAAATTTCATATCTGTGGTTATTCTCTTTTACTATTATCAATTTTCTATCATAAATTTCTTGTTCACTTATTGGAATGTGGTGTTGTTGTGATCTAAATGGTAAAGGCATAACTCACATATAATCTTGCACTTAATTAATACTCTATCTTCCCAAACAATCCTGGATGATGCTAATGAACATGGTAATAATTTAGAGTACTTTTTAATGCTTGTTATAACCCTAAGGATTCAAACTTACTTGCAATACCACTCACTTATTTATGGGTTGATTTCACATTCCTTGAATATTCATCTAGTGACCTTGAATATTTAATGAATTTATTTTAGTGCTCTCAGACTCTATGCCACACTGATTGTAACACCCATGTTTCCCCCAAATTGTAAATATTATTATTACTATGAATAAAACTATAGACATATCTTCCATATGAATGTTGGATAGACAATGAACCCTACCATAGAAATTAATGTATATATTTTTGTTATTAAATGAAAAGGAGATTAGTGGCATGACTGTTGAAAGAGGGTTTCCATATAGATCATGATGCATGAGAAGGGATGGTAGGGGAACCAATAATGGTGAGTTAACCCCTGCCAGGCTGATACCCTGCTAGATATAATTGCGCACCTTGAGAACAATATTTTGGCCCATAGAAAACTTAATTACCAGTCAGGCTGGTAATTGGAAATTATTCCCTCAAGATTCAATGAGGGAGATGGGAAGAGTAATATCTGAAAATTCTTTACCTCACCAACGAAATATTGTGGGGAAAGGAAATAAAAGAGAAGAAAATTGTGGGCAAAGGGTAGAAGCACATGTTGGTTGTGGAGCCTGATTATCTTCCTGACTCAAAGGTCTTGTGTTTTTTAGTCATGTTTATACCCCATGAAGACTTTACACCCCAGAAGTATGTACACTCTTCCACGCGGGGGAGTCCAGAGGGGGGGTACCCCCTCTACGGGGTCCGGGGGGGCTATCCCCCCAGCTGGGGGGTTCGAGGGCGAAGCCCCCGACAGAAAAATTGCCTTGTAAATGCATATTGTAATTTCATTGTAAATATGGACCGTTCATTATAAGGTCGTAGATATATGGGTAGAAATTATGTTAGGGTTTTTTTCCCTAGAAGGCAACCCTCTTTTATGAGGGAAATGTATTGCGGCTATGTATGATGGAGAGTATTGTATTATGAGAGAGGAGACTATGAGAGAAAGAAGAGGAAGTTACAGCAAGTTTTGTTGTAGGTTGTATCCCTTCATTTGTTGGATAATAATAAAGGAAGGACCTTGCAATTTCTCTGGTGGACGTAGCCCACACTGGGTGAACCACGTAAATCTGTGTCTCTCTTGTATTGTGTATCTTCTGTGTTTTGTTTCCGCATTTGTTTTATTTTATTGCTCCACGGTCCTATTTTTCTAACAACTGGTATCAGAGCGAAAGTTAACTTGCAGGAAAAGGGGGTTCCTGGTTCGAGTGGGAGAAATGTCGGAAGATGGAAAGTTTAGGTTCGAGAAATTTAACGGCCAAAAATACCAGTTATGGAAGATGCAGATGGAAGATTATTTATATTAGAAGGATCTATTCCTACCATTGGGTGGAGTAGCAAAGAAGTCGACGTCCATGAAGGACGAAGAATGGGAGATTCTTGACAGAAAGGCTCTAGGAACGATACGACTGAGCTTGGCAGCATCGGTGGCTTTCAATATTTCGAAAGAAAAGACAACGAAGGATCTGATGGACACATTGGCTAAATTGTATGAAAAACCCTCGGCATCCAATAAGGTATTTCTAATGAAGATATTATTTAATATGAATATGTCAGAAGGTGGGTCTATTGCAGATCATTTAAATGAATTTAATACGGTTACTAATCAACTAAGTTTCGTAA